>JBBBDQ010001810.1:822500-937500 GCA_037127315.1 Ascarosepion bandense
TCACGTTAGTCTCCTTGAAAACAATACACTGCGCCTCCTCAGCCACTCTCTCTCAGCTGGCCTTAAGTCAAACGACTACATTGAATTAATAGCTAAACCTACTGTTAAGAAGGCTGTGTTCCTGTGTCGGGCCAGCAAGATTTTCTCTATGAATCCATTGTGCACATATAGAAAGCTACCATCTGCCCATGCATTGAATACTGCTGTCATATCTGGTCTAGCGCCCCTGCTGTTCATCTTGGGGTTCTTGACAATATCCAAAGGAGAATCGGCAATATAGTCGAGCCTAACTTGTCGGCTCGAATCCAGTCTTTCTCTCAACGACGAGATGTGATTGTCCTTTGTCTCTTCTATAAGTACTTTCACGGATACTGCTCTAACTTTAATTGAAAGCCAAGGGATTAAATTTACTAATTACAGTAGGCAAAACACCCTGGTGTATTTCAAACCGAAATTATATTGATCGGAATCAAAAAAATTTTAAGTTTAAAAAAAGTTTTTAAAATTTCAAATTTTCCGCCATTTTTCATCGATTGTAAACAGAAGCCAATTCTCGTTTTTAAAAATCTTACAACAAAAAAATACATCTCGCTGGGACATTATTTTTTCCAAATTGTCGAATTTAAACTTTTACTTTAAGTTGACTTGAAACAAGAAGTACTCGCTTATTGCTTGAAATGTTTCCAAAAAAGCCTTTCTCAATTACGGTATCCTTGTTATCACATCTGTCAACAACTATCAAGAGGTGATAATTGATATGATTTGCAGTAGCTAGCCAAAAAATGCCAAGTATGGAAGACGAACTTGGTATAAATTTTATTTTTTCATGTAGGGGAGGACAACCCTTGAATCACGTGACCTTTTAATTATAAATATCACGCACGGCCACCCGTACAAATAAGATACGGGTAATCAAAATACACACAATTAAGATGTTTTAATTATTTTAAAAATCCATTGGCTTATTCATTTGTATTAAGCTTTTCAGTTTTCGATTAGTAAATGTAGTCTTTATGCTTTAATTTCATGCCCTAGCCGGGGCAACGGAGGAAAACATTTTAAAATATTTTTGAAGCTTTATATATTATAATAAAAAAAATGAAAATATTTATTTTAAAAATTCATTATTCATTGATTTTTTTTCTTTTCAGACTATGATATGCTTAATTTATATTGTTCATAAAAGCAATTGAAAGTTTATCCAAATAAAAATTGGCATAGTTATTGCATTTTTTGCAATTCGTACCTACTTTTTAGAAAGAAGTCTAATATGGAAGAAAAGAAGACTGTTGATTAGCAATCCCCAATGACTCCTGAATATAATTATATTAGGTTTATTGGGGATCAAAGTCGAATTTTTAGACATTTCTGGAAATTAATTGGTGGTGAGGGGTAACATATGTAAAAAAATGTTTTCGTCAATATTTTGTAAAAATAATTTTTCAAAAATGATATCACACAATTATGAATAAGTTCTGAAATTTTCATCAAAATCCGACCATTATTTAATTTTTGTGAGAATTTCCAAATTAATTTGTCTTTCACGGTCAAAAAATGCATTGCGTAATATTATGCTTTATTTACGTAATAAACCGTGCGTCAGTTTAGGTCTCGCACTGACGTAAGAAGAAAAAAGATTTTCTACCAAAATTTCGAATGTGTTAGAAATAATTTTTAAAAAATTTAAAAATAAGTAAAAAATACTTTGATCTATCCTCTTAATGATGTTATAAACATTTTGCCGGTAAACATTTGTTTTTATTTAGTTTGGGGCCTTTTGCCTTTATAATATGCTGTTTTTTCAGCGATTTTTTGGAGGTACCTACCTTAACTGACTGATAAATTTATCCCTTGTTTCCTGTTTAGGAATGGGTTTCCGGTTTCTTCCTACAGTTTTCTTATTCTCTTTCACTTCCGGTAACTCTTTGCGTCTTAGCAGCATTATCCCCTTTCTTAGTGTGAATTAATTAAAAACAAGTTCTAACTGTATGAGTACGCGTTTGTGTACATATGTAGTTCGTGTATGAGGGCGTCGAAGTGAACAGTTCTTTTTCTTTCCACGATTTGGATTTGTGCCACGGGCAAGAATTAAATAAATCATCTGACGTGCAAACTTCCTCTGACTTCCTTGCTTAGCTGTCGTATCAATAACAACGAACTTCGTCACTATCATCCAAACAACGATATTTTCTTTTCTAGTTCAGTTTCCACGAAATTAACTACTGTTACCGAAATAGCAGAACTGTTGGATTTAGCCAGCCAATGATTAATTCACATACATACGCACGCACGCATGCATATCTATCTATCTATCTATCTATCTATCTATCTATCTATCTATGACAATCTGTTCATATCTATCTATCTATCTATCTATCTATCTATCTATCTATCTATCTATCTATCTATCCCAGTCTGTTCATATCTATCTATCTATCTATCTATCTATCTATCTATCTATCTATCTATCTATTTTTATCTTTATTTTTATCTCTTTATCCCTTTCACTATCGTTCTTTGTTGCACAATCAATCTGAACTGATGACTATAAAAAAAATTGCTTCATAGAATTGCTTCGAGACGAATTGCAATTTTGCAATTCTTCAGCGTCGTGCCTAAAATTCGTTCTCTATTAAAAAACCGTTGTGAGGATTTTCGTTGTGGGGCAGTGGATATCGGTTCGAAACGGGAAATCGGAGAGTAGAGTTCGAATTCCAGTTGAATTCATTGCATTCATGATTGGGTTTTATAGCCTTGGTTGGCAACCAGTCTACTAGAGAAAGTAAAGGCAGCCTTCTGTGGGGAAATCTTCTGTCCAGTCCGTCATGTCTCTTTCGAGACATGGTCGCCTAAGCGTGCATTACGTATGACATTTAACTGACTGACTGATTAAAAGTTCAGATTTCGAATATTGGTTTCCAAAGTTAACTTGCATCTTTCCCCAGACGTAACACAATCTTACATAGCCAACTGGTCTTTGTCCCGGCTAAGCCTAGCTTAGTAAATATCATGTTTTTTGCACTTGAAACATTATGTACAGATCATGTTATGAATTTAATGAGTAAAATATATATTTCCAAAAAAATGGCGACATAGTCGTTTTGAGTTCAATCCCTAGGTCAGGCAATATATATTTGCACTCAGTGGCGAGCTGTAACGGAACAGTACTAAATAAAAGTAAGAACCAGATGATATCCCTTGACATGAGCAATGGAAGGGACTTGCACCCCATAGATCAAATGTGGAGTTCAGTTCGGAACTGCCCAGATCGATATAGACACAAGAAAGGCTAGCATGCACAACGGGCGGGAAAATGTGACAAAAACAACTTAAATAGGGAAAATAGTCAGGATATAAATAGCGTAAATACACAAGCATTATCCTCTATCCCATCCTCTGTCTTTCTCACTCACACTCGCTCTATCATATCAGTCCCGCCTTCTTTCTATCCCTCCATCTCTCTTTTTCCTTTTCCCTTCCCTCTCTATCCTTCCCTATTTCTCTCTTTCTCCTTTTCCCTTCCCTCTCTTTCTCCTCCCCCCTCTCTCTCTCTCTCTCTCTATATATATATATATATATATATATATATATCTACTATTGGGATATTTGATGTCTGTATTTGATAACAGTCATATTTTCGCATCCAAAATGTAAACACGATAAATATAAAAATGGATATTATTTTTAGTACTATCATTTTAGTGGATAAACTAAAGAGTCTATGAGCCACGATTTGGTGTAGAGACCACCGTGGTCGAAGGGTTAAACATCGTCTGGCTAAATGGCGATCTCCCAGAACAAATGAAATATTCATTCAATACCAACCGAAAGATTCGTTTTTTGCGTAAAGCTTTCTGCGTTAATAATGTACACTCAAATAAGTGCATCCTCAAAAATTACAATATTCTTTGTCGGATTTAATCAACAGGAATCAATGCTAAAAATCACCTACTCCCCAAATGTATAGATAAATCCTACAGATGCATGCTGGAATGTTTTCCAGCCAATAAAAATGGACAATTTCGGTTTTACCTATGCAACTTTTCTTAAGCAGCAATATTCAAAGCATGGACAAATAGTAGACTTATAAACATAGAAGAAAAATTGCCTACCATGACGCAGAAAACCAATTTTTTTATCAGCAAACCTAACAACTGGTTCAATATAATATTTCCACTTCATATATAAACGTTAGCAAGAGAAGGCGAAATGAATCACTCTCTTAGAGGTTAACATCAACCATACTGGTGAAAGGCAAAAGGGGTTCTCTCAGATGACTCAGAGACACCAATTTAGTTTTGGAGACATTAAAATTAACAAGGCATTCCTTGCCACGATTAACAACAGGTTGTGGGTCATTTTTAGATCAGCTGTCAATTTTGCCTTTATATTGGCAATACAATATATTGAATATTGTCTTTAATCATACTTTCATATATATATATGAAACTTAACCTACTCCCTCTCTCTCATGCTCCTTTCTCCGTCTAGTCCACTCTCATCAGTATTCTCATCCTTCTCTTACTCACTTCCTGATACCCCCTATAACCTGTCACTCTTTCTCATAACTTTCCTCCTATGTAACACCCTGCAAAACAGTGGCAATAAAATGCCTTGCTTGGGGCGATATGATTTTTTATATATATATATATATATATATATATATATATTTAACATATATATATATATATATATATATATAATCAAAAATTCAAAACAATTGACCTCATAGTCTCAATTCAGAGATTGTATTTCTGGTACTAATAATAAACCCACTACATATATTGGTTTTACTACAACCACGTTCTCCCGTAGACTTACCTGTCACCTTTCTGAACAGAGTTCACTTAAACAACATTTCTTAGAAAATCATAGCCATGTAGGTAATATCAGACAGATTTTAGTCAACAATACAATAATACTCACTCATACACACAGTAAAAAACACCTTCAGACATTGGAGACCATCTACATTAAATCAAAACAACCCTCACTTCATAAAATCACGTTTAAATCTGGTTATAACACATTACATTGCATTTAAATATATGGTTCTTTTAACATTTCGAGCTCTCACGCGGTGTGACGTCATAGAACATCATTACAAATTTACGAACTGCGTTTTGTATTTGGTAACTAGTATCGTTGCTTAGCAAAGTTTTATGTCAACACAAGATAAAATCATCTTTGATGGTGGATGTTTTTATGTTAACGTCCCTGTAACCTCTCTGAAGATGGCTCATGTGAAACAAAACTTAGAAACAACTTTAAAAAAATATCGAAATGTTGGAGAATTTTCGTCTTTATTTTTACCTGAAATTAAAGCCAAAATACGATGTTTAGAACGGCTCATGATTAAGCAAAATTGACATTGTCTCTTATATTTAACAGTATATGTTTAGAATATGCATGTATGTATGTATGTATGTATTGAAAACAGGAATAGGGCTTGTTCCAACGAGAGAAATTGGTATAGGTAAGAAAAGCGTGAAAAGTCGTGAACGTTTTGTTTAAAGTCTATACTTATTGTTTTTAGTATTATTATTAATATTATTCATCTTTTGTATTATACATTAAGTGTCCATAACTTTATTTGTAGCGCTATACGTGTTTTGAATCCAAAGTTAACTCTCTTCAGACGAATTAATTTCTGACTTTACATATCTTTCCAGTTTTACAAACGGAACTCGATATATAAAGCTTTAATAAATCTACACTTTAAATAAAATGTTCTAGGCGCCTCACACTTTTTTCACCTATATATATATATATATATATATATATATATATATATATATATATATATATAATGTGTGTGTGGGTGTGGGTGTGTGTTAAATCTAATAAAAATCTCAAACAAATATTTAGAGAAATCAAATATTTCTAACATTTAATAAGCTATAAAAATGAATTATGTCTGAATAACAGGGATATGGAGTTATCGTTACTTACGGTGTTTTTTAAAATTTGATAAAGATTTGAATAGAGTTAAGTAATCTTTTTACATTATATATATATATATATATATATATATATATATATATATATATATATATATATATAAATGTAAAATACATATTATGTAAAAAGATTACTTGACTCTATTCAAAGTTTTTAGATTCTCAAATTTACTCATTAAAAGTGATTTCTAATCTGTTGTCATATATTCTATTTATATTGAATTCGTTAATTTATATTATATATATATATATATATATATATATATATATTTCTAAACATATACTGTTAAATATAAGAGACAATAGATGTCTATTATGTTTAATCATGAGCCGTTCTAAACGTCGTATTTTGGCTTTAATTTCAGTTGAAAATAAAGACAAAATTTCTCCAACATTTAGATAATGTTTTATTAATTTGCTTCTAAGCTTTCGGCTCACATGTGCTATCTTGAGAGAAATTTTATTGTCTCTTATATTTAACAGTGTATGTTTAGAAAATTATTTACTGCCTCGATACACTATATATGTGTGTGTGTGTGTGTGTGTGTGTGTGTGCGCGTGTGTGTGTGTGTGTGTGTGTGTGTGTGTGTGTGTGTGTGTGTGTGAAATAAAAAATACTTCGGCTTTCTAAATTTATTTACAGGCCCTAATATAATAATAATAATAAAGTAATAATAATATAAGCCCTGATGATGGTTATAACAACCGAAACATTATAATGTTGGCTAACCCAAAAAAAATCCATATTTTGCTGTTTTTCAAGAAATTTTTATCTCACATTGTCGGAATTTATTTTGCATTTTTCTTAATATATATATATATATATATATATATATATATATATATATATATATATATATATATGCGAATTGATTTACAGACAGGATCAATATTAAAAAGAAACCCATTTATGACTCTTAAAATTCCTTGTTTACTTAACTTTATTTTACATCATTTTTTATTTTTTATTTGTATATTTTTTTTGTTATTTTTATTTAATTTTAATTTCTTTTTTAATAAACCTTACAATCATTTTTAAGACTTTATAACTATATGTATATGTCTTCATATATGCACCTTTACAAATATATTTAAGTAATAACAACTGGTGATAAATGAAACTTTTACTTTCCTCTACTTGTGGAAATGTGGCATGAGGATGACGCAATATATGACGTAATATGTGACGTAATATGTAAATTGGGAAGCCATAAGACACACACGAGATGTAACACAATTGCACAGCGGATTGCTGTGTTGGGTCAGAAAGAGTGAGCAGTCTCCCTCCTGAACGCAATTGCTACAAGGTCACACCAAGAATGCATGGATGCCGAGCCGACATCAGTAGTTCACTCCGACCTCTTTAATCAGGCACACATGAGACTAGTCCACTGTCGGATTATAAATAATGAGAGATAACAAAAACAACCCCTAAAAATTTTATGTGTAAACATGGTCTTGCCAGCTCGTTATGATATAAACTGGTGTGTTATGAAAGGTAGAAAAAAACTTCAACAAGAAATAATATTATTAAGCCTTTCAAACATGGTTTGGTCCAAGGTATGACGGTAAACTGCATCCAGCAGCAAGGCCTCTGATTGGGAGGTTGTGAGGAGCATGAAACCACCTGTTAATTACTGTTGTTCCCAGATCTACCCTGACCCGGTGGCAGCACCTGTTAGGGTCCCAGCTATGGGCAAATATTTAATCCCCAAACTGGGGCCAAGACACTATGAAAGTATAAAAATAGACTTTTATAGAAATATATACAAAAAATATATTTTTATAAAAAAAATATACGTTTGAAGGAAAAAAATTATAACCATAACACATTTTTAAAGAAAAAAAATTACCACAAATACATTTTTTAATACAAAACTAGAAGACATCTTCGGTTTTCTAAAATAAAAATAAAACTTTCATCAAAATCTGACTAAATCAACTTTCTCACTATAACGAAAAAAAAATCTTAAAACCCTACCTTTTTGGTATTAAACAACCTATAGATATGCCGTTAAACAAAACTCAAAATCAACTCAAACTCAAACATGGCTTTTATTGTTCCATTCAATCAGTCAGTTAAGTGCCATACGTGAAACACGCTTGGGCGATCATGTCTCGAAAAAGACATGACTGACTGGGCAGAACATTATCCCGCAGTAGGTTGCCATTGCTTTCTGAGGTAGACTGGTTGCCAACCAAGGCTATAGAACCCAATCTGTCCTGTTATTTAATCCATAACTGGAAGGAAGAGACGGATTAATACCTTTTCCTTTTGCGTAAGTGAATGCAACGAATTCAGCTGGAATTCGAACTCGGCTCCCCGATTTCTCGTTCCGAGCCGATATTCAATGCACCACAACGCACATCCGACCAGTTAGATACTATTCTTAAATAGTGAATCCAGTCACGTGGGGTGGCTCCAAGAGTGCTGTGGAAAAACCGTTTCTCTGACGTATTTTGAATTTTACGATTTGATGACCAATCAGGATCAAAACTTCCGCTACAAGACTTTCAAATACACAAGTTGATAGCCATTTAGGTGGTTTTCAGTGATTGATTACAGTTTCTTATTTCATTAGTCGTTATTTTTATATTAAGTTTTATGTAATTAATATAATTAATAATGTTTTTATTATTGATGTGAGGTTTATTTTTTGTGTTTGCGTGTTTATGTATGTATATGCGTATGTTTTAAATGCGGTTATTTTTCGTTTTCATCAGAGAAAGAGAGAGAGAAGCAATACATAGGAAAATGTTAATTTTTAGGTTCGTCCTTGTATCTTTTTAGTATCCCACAGATTTTCTAACGACATAATTAATTCTCCGCTTTCATTTTCATCAGGATTGAATTCTTCTAAAGAAAACACATACTTATCAGCTAAATTGATATGAATAAAAACAAGCAGATATAAGAGATCAGAATTTAAACCGACCAACCTTATCAACCACCCTACGTCTCCTTTACGGATATGCGTTGTGGTACAGTGGATATCGGCTCGGAACGAGAAACCGGGGAGCCGAGTTCGAATTCCAGTTGAATCCATTGTATTCACTTACGCGCAAATACCCTTGGGAAAGGTATTAATCCGTCTATTCCTTCCAGTTATGGGTTAAATAGCAGGACAGATTGGGTTCTGTAGCCTTGGTCGGCAACCAGTCTACCGCAGAAAGCAATGGCAACCTACTTCGGAATAATCTTCTGCCCAGTCAGTCATGTCTGTTTCGAGACATGATCGCTCAAGCGTGTTTTACGTATGGCACTTAACTGACTGACATTATTAATGTTACTGTTTCTAATTCTTCCACACCCAGTAACCTCCCCTTGCGTCTTAGTGGCTTTACATCCTTTCAATCCTTTCAAATATATGTTGCATACTGTTGCTAATCCAAAACAAGAGTTGAGAACAAGTGCTTCTTCTCTCCACCACTGGGCTACATACGCGAATACAAACATATAAATCACAGACGATAGCTCCAGATAGGGAAGTAAACTTAACTTAGGGATGCTGACCCGATTCCAGTGGTAAGGTTAGCCAGGACGTTCTCGGTTGAGTGCGAGAAACGAACATTACTCCTACCTTGCTGATAATCCCAGCCTTCCCTGATTCCATCTACAGTCCTACATACCCGTACTCTTTAGGTGTGACTGATCGCATCGTTCCTCTGATTTCAATGTGTCTATGATTGTTTGATTGAAGGAGAAAGATGGTGATGTGAGCGATAAGTGTTATCGTTCGTTCTACGCGTCCGGCTTTTCATCAAGTTGTTAGGAGTGAAATATCGGTTAATTACTATCTTTTCCTTACGATGAAATTCTTCACTTTTTTTTTCTTTCTTTCTCTCTTTTGTGGTGAGACGGTCGGGGTAAAAAAGGAGACGTCAGTCAGTTAAGTGCCATACGTGATACACGCTTGGGCGATCATGTCTCGAAAGAAGACTGTGCAGAATTCAACTTGAATTCGAACTCGGCTCTCCGATTTCTTGTTCCGAGCCGATATCCACTAGACCACCACGCACATTAATAATGAGCGAGTACAAAAAAGTAATCAGGAGGATAGTATATAACGAATGACATTGCATTTACATTTTTAAAGAATAAAGTCGGTTGGAAACATAGAGCCAGAAGGGAGTTCCACAACTGCGAAGTGTGATAAAAAGAAACTGTTAAAAATTAATTCTAAAAGATAAGCAGACTATTAGCAGACAGGAAAATTTAGTTAAAAATAAAGAAAAGAGTACTGAACTGTAATACATGTATATGATCTCCTGTATGGTAACAAATGCTGGATAATCTCCTCAGAAATTCAGAAAGATATTGAGGATAACATAAATTGAACATGTGAGAAACGACGAGGTTTTAGAGGAAATAGAAACAAAAAGGAAACATATGCTTAACATCAGGAAGAGACAGTTGAAATTTCTGGGGAACCAAAAGAGGAAGGAGGGCTTAGAAAAACTGATACTCACAGGAAAAATTCAGGTCAAGAGCGATAAAGCAAAACAGTGCATAAAATACTTGATGAGCTTGTGTAAATGGATATCGAAACAGGGTTTAAGAAAAATAGTCAAATTATTTAATATATGTCCTTCTATATGGCAGTGAATGTAGAACAATCACTTTAAAGATGAAGAAGAAACTTGAAGCAACAGAAATATTGTTCTTTCGAAAGATACTGAGGATACTATGGACAGAACACGCGAGCGACGAGATTTTAGAGGAGATAGGAACATATACTTAACATCAAAAGGAGACAGTTGAAATTTCTGGGGTACCCAAAGAAGAGGGCTTGGATAACCTGATACTCACAGGACAGATTAAGAGAAAGAAAGACGGAGAAAAACAGCGCTTAAAATACTTGATGAGGTTGATTGAGTGGATGGCAGAACAAGGTTTCGGAGAAATAAAAAAATAAAAATATCTTAACTACAAAAAAACAGGGAAATGAGGTGAGATTTAACACACTCAATTCTAAATTGATGAGACCTCACCGCCAATCTAGTACTGCGATTAAAGTCAAAAAGCATAAAACTTGCAAAATTTTAAACATTGCGTCTTTTAACATCTATAGTAAAGGTCATAGTGATGGTAATATCAACCGTTTTCTTATAAGGAAAGATTTGGTATTCATTGAGAGAACATCTAATTCAGCTTTTAGTTGTAATTTATAAGATCTTTCTCTTCAAAAAATTTTCCGGGGTTTTCTCAAGTGGAGAAGTTGTTATCGCTCTGTCCTGTGTTGATGTAGGTTTACTTCCTAACTTTTATTTGAAGTTGTGCGGAATATCATCATAATGATTGTCGTTATTTTTCTTCGAGTTACATGTGATATCCATTTTAGCTTTTGCCTCTGTTGAATGTAGGATGTGCGATATGGTGCAATAGATATCGGCTCGAGACGAGAAATCGGAGAGCCGAGTTCGAATTCTAGTTGAATTCGTTGCATTCACTTACGCGCAAATACCATTGGGAAATTATAAATCCATCTTTTCTCCTTCCAGGTATAGCAAGACAGATTGGGTTCTATAACCTTGGTTGGCAGTCTACAACAGAAAGTAATGGCAACCTACTGTGGGAAAATCGTCTGCCCAGTCAGTCATGCCTTTTTCGAGACATGATCGCCCAAGTGTGTATCGCGTATTGCACTTAACTGAGTGATTCTGTTTAAAGTCCTTTAGTAATGCAATTTCTGTTAGAGCCATTGTTCTGTAAAGCGGTTGTATAAAGCTGATGGTTTAGATATTTCGGAGCAGCTTTCACGCTAGACGTGAGACATCCATATAAAAGTCACGATCTGACAAGGATATTTGAAAACATTACTCCAAGTTTTAAGCTAACAGTTTGGTTTTATAGTAATTTGTGGTATTGGGTGAGATTATATTCTAAAGGGAACACAAGCACACACACACACACACACACACACACACACACACATACACACACACTCACACACACTTCTGTCTGCTGATGACTATTTACGCTCTCACACCCTGATTGAGAACTTTGGAAGAATGGTAGACTTTGAAAAACAGTAGCTACTCTGGCATCTATGCATCGTTCATTCATTAGAACACTATCAGCTATTGGGTGTGTATAATAATAATATATACGCTAAAAAGTCCGCCTCCTTCTACCGAGCGCCCGTAGCTCAGAGGGAGAATCGCCGACTGACGCTAATTTGGTCGGGTTTCAATCCTGGGTAAAAGACAATTGGCTGTCTAACCGTACTGATGAGCTGTGATACAGCGAAACAGATCTGTCTGCGGATGACTATATATATATATATAGATATATATATATATATATATATATATAGATATATATATATATAGATAGATGTATTAAACACGTTGTATTAAACGTTAAAGACAACTTAGTCTTGCAGATTTTCTTTTGTATTTTCTAATGAGGCTTTTTATTTCAAAATTATATTTATACAAATAAGCAATTGTTGATGGTAAAAAAGATTGTAAAACTGTAAAAATTTGACTCTGATGATGAACGATGACGTTCAAAATTACTTAGACAATATGGACAATATTTGTATAAATATAATTTTGAAATAATATGAGAATATGAGAAAATACAAAAGAAAATCTGCAAGACTAAGTTAATACAACGTGTTTAAAAGAAAGGATGCTGCCTAAATACACGTATATATATATATATATATATATATATATATATATATATATATTGACGACTAAGATTTTCGATTATATTCTTATTTTGCTTATTTTGAACATATGATGCCTTGGAAAAAGCCTTGAGGAGTGAGGTCATTATAATGATGCCTTCAAGGCATTTTGACGTCGGAATGACTCTGCTCAGTTAAGTGACACACTTTTCCACATTATTCCTATATATATATATATATATATATATATATATATATATATATATATATATTTGCTATAGGAGAGGATGGCCAAGTGTTCATTAGTATATATTAGTATTGTAAACAGTCGTAATATTTTCTACCACGCTAACTCAAATCAAAACAAAATTTTCTGCCAAAATTTCGAACATGTTAGAAGAGATTAAATTTTTTAAAAAAATAAATAAAAATTACTTTGATTTTTCCTCTTAATAATATTATAAACATTTTGATGGAAAAAGTTCGTTTTAAGTTTTGGACCTTTTTATTGATACGATGCTGTTTTTTTTTTTTTTTTTTTTCCGATTATTAATGGAGGTACTCATTTTAATTACACTGTATATATGTGTAATTGTTTACAAATATATTTTCTTGATACGAAAAAATTTTTCTATGTGCCTTCATGATCATAGTTCTCCCCAACTTCTTATCCTTTGTAGGTTTTACTAGTGTTTTTTCCTTACCTATTCCCCTTTTCATGCATTCATTTATCTCCTTACGTAGGATACTTGATGCGTTCGTCTGTATCTCTATGCCTTCAATATATCTTTTAAATATCAAATTCTCTGTCATTATTATGTGTCCAAGAAATTTCATCTATTCCTTTCTAATTCTAAACATACGCGTTGCTTGATTCCATTTCCTTAACCCACTTCTTCATCTGTGATAAGACTGTCCAGCATTCACTGCCACAGAGGAAGACCAATTTTAACAAGCCCTTCTGCACCCCTCTACTGATAAGTCGTTCTGGGTATGACGATAAACTACATCCGAGTATTGGGTATAGCAAAATCACGTATCCGGTAGCAAGGCGTCTGACTGAGAAGTTTTGAGAAACGTAGAGCCATCTCTTAATTGCTGTTGTTCCCAGGTCCATTTGACCCGGGGTGATAAGACCTGTTAGGGTCCCAGCAAATAGTTAACCCACAAAATGGGGTTAAAACACTATGAAAGTAAAAACATAAATAAAATATCAGCAGCAATATATATATATATATATATATATATATATTATAAATTATATTTTAGAACATGGACATAATTTTTCTATATATATCCACGACAAAGTTACATTTGTTTCGACATTGAAATTTCAATGTCTCATCAGGCAGTATATAAAGGAATGGAAAGCCTCTTTTCTTATATTTGGTCAGTTGTGTTTGAGGTGTTGGTGGGGACTAGTGGTAGGGGAACAAGTCTCTGACGGTTGGAAATTTGGAGAGAGTGTTGTTAAAGTGGTTGATTAAGTGGTTGATTTCTAGACAGATTTAACCTTAGCATTTAGAATGTAAGTTTTTATTATCTTGAGACTAGACTATATCCTTTGGATTTCTTAGAAGAGCCAGTAAGGGGTGGAGCCGGATATTTTTGTATTTAAGCAGAGTCTTTATAATTAATGTAAATTTGTATATTTAATCTTAACTTTGGATTTAGAAAATATATTTTTCCTATTAAATTTTTAATTTTTAATTATTAATTAGATCACAGTTTGGAAACCGTTTTTTCTATTAAATTTTTAATTTTAAATTTTTATTCTTATACTTAGTCATTTGTGTATGTGGTGTTGGCGTGGGGGTTTAGTGATAAGAGAACAAGTACTGCTGATTGACCTTTAGAATTTTGAGGAGAGTGATGTGGGTGTGGGTAGTGAGTATGTGGGTAATGATTATGTTTGATTAATGAGTGTCTTTGAATTCTAGACAGATTTACCATTAGTAGCTAGAGTTTAAGTTTTATTTATATATATCTTGTGACTAGACTATATCCTTTAGGATTTTTTAGAGGAACAGGTTAGGGGTGGGATGCGTATTCAATACAGAATATTTTCTGTATTTAAGTAGGTTTTTTTTAAATAATCTAAATTTGTATATTTAATCATAATTTTGGATTTAGGAAGTCGATTTTTTCAATTAGATTTTAAATCTTTATTAGATCACAGTTTGGAAACCGATTTTTTCTATTAAATTTCAAATTTTAATTATATCACCGTTTGTGATAAAATTTAATGTAAGAGGTAAATTTTAATGTTAGGGTTATTTAGGTACTAGGTAAACGCAGGTAATAAGTGCGTAATCAGTAGAATTTTATGTAGGAGGAAAGATTGAATGTTTGTATTTAAGGTAATAGGTGAATAGGTAATAGGTGTGTTTGTATTTAAGGTAATAGTTGAAGTTTTGTGTGTATTAAGGACAGTATATATAATTAATCTAATTATGGCTATTAAACCTTCCTTTAGAATTTAGTAAATCGATTTATTCTATAATTATTTGGAGGAAACCTCTAATTTAATTATGAATATTAAACCTTACTTTAGAATTTAGTAATTCGATTTTTTATATAGAATTTTGTAAATTTTAAAATTCTTTTTTTTTTTTTTAGAATTTTTTTTTTATATGGAGTCTTTGCTCTGGCTATTGTAGTATGTTTTAGCATGATTGTAATGTTAGTTCTCTAATGTGCTTGCAGTTTTCTGTGGTTTCATGCCACTGGTTTAAAAGCTTGTTACTATTCATATATTGTTTTAAATTAATGTTTTGGACGTTGTAAGAATTCTTTCTTCGTTCTGTATTCACTTATATATATATATATATATATATATATATATATATATATATATATATATATATGCCAGCAATGCATTTGACTCTCGACAAAAAACCTTTTTACAAAATACATCAATGAAACCTGGTCTAGAAACTTATTTCTTACAAAGAATACATATTCTATTCATACGGTATTGTAAACATCTTGTTGGCATTAAATATCCCATTGACGTTGATATGCCGTAAAACAAAACAACCCAAATCAAACCGAGTTAGCATTTTTTCCTTGGAAAAAAAGGACATTTATATGAATACACACAGATACATAAATATATTTGGATATATAAGTTATTGTGTTCAATCTTGTTTTAATTAATGATCTCGTATCAGAGGCGTAAGTCCACCCACCTCTATGCTTGACACAAATAAATGAGACAGATTAAAACGGAATCATCTGGCAAAATAAACGAAAGGGTGCGACTATGCCGGAACGGCTGAGTAGTATTAGAAAAAAATGATAATCTTTAAACTGGCTTCTTTTTTTTTTTTCTTTAAATAAACAGGGCGTTATGTTTTTGGTCTCCACAAAAACAAACAACCTTTAGTGACACTGCTTTTTTTTTCAGCAATCCACAGCACACACTCTGCCACCCACACACTTTTTTGTCTTGAACGCGGCGTTTCCGTTTACCATATTGTATTTAAGTAATATTGAGACGCTTCCAATTCTTCGGCTTGGATTTGACAAAATGGGTTAATTCTGAAATCCCTTCTTCTTCTTCTTCTTCTTCTTCATCATCATCATCATCATCATCACCATCATCATCATCATCATCATGCGCCGTGTCTTTTCAGGACATAGGCGATCATGAACTTCCACTTGGCTCTGTCTCTGGCTGTTTTCAATATTTTGGAGTAGATATATGTTAAGAAAGAAAATGATGACATTATGGTCTATCGGTTATAATAAATAATTATTTATTTATGAATAAATAAATGATTTATTCATCATATTTATGACACTTTCAAACCATTACTTTTCCTGGAATGTTATATTATATAAATATTATAAAAGCTTTAATATTCTTCTCGAACCTTATATGAACTGAAATATCAAAATTCTCTTTAGTTTTCCTCGGACACGTTTCGCTATTTTCGTTCTGGCTCTTGACGTCAGTACAAAGAGCTCTATGCAAGATGGCTGCGGCAGTCTGTTCCCTTGTACACGTTCAAGATAATAATTCTCTTTGAGAACAAAGTATATTTGACATTCCTTATTTTTCAACTATTCTGTTTCTTCAGTGTTATTGTATCACGTATATAATAATATCCATAATGAAGAAAAACATAAATAGGATAATAAACTTTTCTTCCAGGCACTCTCATCATATTCGTGAACAAGACTAACGAAATTTTGACTCTGATCTCAGCGATTCGTAACGTAATAGTCATCATCATCATCATTATCATCATCGCCTTAGTCTGATCATCAACACTATCGACAATATCACATTATTTTATTTACTTCCGAATTCGCGTTAGAGGTCATGATGCTCCACAACTGCCTGTCCTTTGTACCCATTAATAAGTTTTGTCATTTTGCTATCTATTCTAAACCTTTTTTCTGCCAAACAATCTACAATCTCCCTTGTAGATTCTTTGTGGTTTTATTCTGTCCCTCTTTTACTCACTATGACCTGTGAGTGTTAAATTCTCTAAGATCTTTTTCCTCATTATGTATCCTGGAAATTTTCTCTTGTCTCTTTCTGATATTAAAAATAAATGTCTTGATAGTGTTTTTTCACACAAGCGGTCATGATATGAAAATTCTAAACCATCGATGGCAATGTCTGTGATATCTATGATAAAGTTTTCTCATGAAAAGCTGCAAAATTGAGTCATATACGAAGTCATCGTACCACAGTACTAATTCATTACGAAATTAAATTAAAGAATAACATTTCTTGGAATATATGCGGAAATATGTGTGAATGTCAACTGATAGACTAACACTAAAAACATTCACAAAATAAACTTAATATTTTGTTTAACGGCATATCAACACCTCTGTGGGTTATTAATGCCAAAAAGCTGGGGTTGTGAGATATTTTTTTTAATTTTCGGTTATATTGAGAAGGTTGATTTAGTCAGAGTTTGATGAAAAAGTTGTTTTAATTTTTTATTTTTGTATTTTAGTAAACTGAAGATGTCTTCTAGTTTTGTATTCAAAAATGTATTGCTGGTAATAAGTTTTTCTTCAAAAATGTATTATGGCATTTTTTTCCTTAAAAATATGTTATGGTAACAATATTTTTCTATAAAAGTCTATTTTTTATACTTTCATAGTGCTTTGATCCCAGTTTGGGGGTTAACTATTTGCCCATAGCTGGGACCCTAACAGGTGCTACCACTCCGGGCTAGAGTGGACATGGGATCAACAACAGTTAAGAGGTACTTCCATGCTCCCCACAGCCCCCAATCAGAGGCCTTGCTTCAGGATGAAGTTTACCGTCATACCCAGGACCCTAAACTCGATATGTGAGGCTAATGTTTACCAACTTTGTACCACATGTTTTAAAAGTTTGACAGATATTCATAGCCATATCTGTCCAAGGCATAACTAAGTCTTACATTTTCATTGGATTTCTGTTGTATACACATTTGCTTCTGGGTCTCATCCAGAGTCCTAAGGACAGAAATGGCATCATGACCTTTTCCACTGGTCATTTTTGTAAAACTAAGATCATGCGCATTTTACGTATTTAAAGGTTTTTGTAATATGCGTGATATAATAGTGAATATATTGTGTTGTATTTCTTTAAAACATGGGCTACTGGTTGCATTCCCATATTGCTTGAGATTAAATAATTTAAACAAAAAATTGTTAATGGCCAGTCAGCTGAACATCATACACCATTGTGCAAATTAATTGAAAAAAAATGAATGTCTTTCTATGATCTTTCACACTTTGGATGATCTCGCGATGGTTCCTAGAATTTTTTTAATTTAAGCCCAATACTAGATTGGCGTCGAGATTTCATCAATTTACAGTTATGCTGGCTAGATATAAGCGTACATTCTTTGTTAAAAATTTCTTTTTTCTCGCTTGTAGAACTTACTTCCGGTTCCATGCTTTCCAGTCAACTTTAAACTGCAAAAATTTAAATGCAGTGTCAATCGCTATCTGCTGTTCTCCTGATTACTCTTTTTTTTATCCGCTCATACCTGTTCCTAGTTTTTCCACATCCAGTAATCCCTTGTGTCTTTCTGATTTTACTGCCAATATTTTTCAACTTCCATAAATTTAGAATGCAACTGCAGAATATTTAACTCTTTTTCAAGATTTTATGTGTATATTGTAGATGTCAATGTTTTCTCATTCGTTAATTCTTATCTGATAGTTTTTTTGACATTTGATTTTAAAGTCTCGACAGAGATTCTTTCTGTCGCAAAAGAACTCGGTATTTTTCTGAAGATTCATATTTCTTTAACATTTCTGCAATATCATCATAAAGAGGCGTAAAGACTGAAATTAATACCAGAGCATCGCTATCAAGCATTTGCAGTGATTACGTGTTTATGCATGATTTCACTTGTAGTAATGGCTAACGCGAAACAACAGATGCCATTTGAAAACTGAGATAAAAATTGTTTTTGCTTTGTTTTGGCCGCTTTTTAGTGTTAGAAGAATGGCAATTCTACGCAAATAGTTTTACATAACTTGAAATCACTCCTGACGTTTGATATGGAACAACAAGTTGTGTATATGTCTTTTCGCTTTTCTTTCCACCATTTTTAATGTTTTTTTTTTCTAGAGTCATATTTGTCTGGTCATTGAGCTTGAAAAAAGCGCAAATGAAGTATTTCCTCGTTGCAAGACATCCAAATCCGAGGCAACACTTCCCGGTTGCATTAAACGTAAAAGGCCGTGGGTTGCCCAAGTAAGGTTGCAGTAAAGAATGTGATGACTGTCTAGATCTTACTACCTTGTTTCATTGAACCTTTCTTCCATTTCCTCCCGTGGTGAGGCAGAATTTCTTTTAGTTAATTCAAACGAAACAGGGCGATAAAACCACTAAGATGCGAATGCTTAATGAAAATGAAAGAATCTGAGAATACGTTCCCAAGGAGAAAGGACAATGAAAATAATGTGATTCAAGGAGATAGAACACAACGATTTTTGTTGCATTTAATTTTTTGAAGATTTGTACTTGAAAAAGACGTAAGATTAGTTGACTTATTTGCATTCTTAATTGCATATTAATTTCTTATGGATTATTTTATGCCGAAATTTAATTTTCATGGGATCTTTAAAGTAATAAACTATACATAATTTTCTGTTTTCACAATTCTATACATCGTTAGATGAGACTCAGCTTTTGTGCATATAAATGTTTGTGTGGAAATAATTATTAATAGCAGATATGTGTGTTGTATGTTGTAGTTTTGTTGAAGTTATACGCAGGAGGTGAAAATAATGAAAGAAGAGTCGACATTGTACTAGATAAAGACACGAGGAAATGCCTTATGGGATACTGCCAGATATCTGAAAGAATTCTAGTAGTTAAACTGAAAGGGAAGTTATTATCGGTAATAATGGTAGATGTACAGACAACACAAAGTACAGAAGAAGAAATCGATTCCTTATACTCCATATTTGATTATGCCAAGGCACAATGCAAATCTCAAGACATCAGAATCATCGCTGAAGAACTCAGTGCCGAAGTCGGCTGAGAGAGAAAAAGTGAAACGGTTGACAATTTCGGACGAGGACACCGTATTGAGAAATGGGTCCAATGTTGCACGGTGAATGACTAGATAATAAGTAATACCTGGTTCCAAGAGAACGAAGAAGACAGTGGACATGGAGAAGTTAGAAGGAAAAATTAAGAACCAAATTGATTATGTTACTATCAACAAAAGTTTTAGAAACGCAACCCTTCACTGCAAAGCCTACACATGTGTTGACTGCGGAAGCGATCACCTAACGGTCTTATGCAAACTAAGGATAAAACTAAAGAGATTAAAGAATCCTTACACCGCCTTAAGACTGCAGTAGAATAAACTCGTGAATGACCCGAACCTGCGGGAAATGTATATGAACACTGTGAAAACGAAATACGAAAAACAAAATGAAAACAAAAGCTCAAAATGGCACGCAATATGAGTGGTTCTAGTGACATCGGCGAACGACTTGATCTTAAAGGAATAGCACGTCGGAAGAAAAATGAGTGGATCAGACGAGATTCTGGACCTAAGAGACAAAAATCGATGCTTAAATATGGAGCAGATTACAAGAAAATAAAGGAGAAAATGCAGACAGGCCAAAGAAAGACGGAACAACGACAAATGTGCCTAAGTAGAGAGACTGAGCACGACAAATAACAGTGATATTAATAAAACATAAAGGAACTAACAAGACAAAAAATCTACTCAGCAACAGGATGTATAAAAGCAAATGACGGCACATTTATACTAGAAAAAAAACTTCAGACATGTGATGAGTATATTACTAATCACTTCTACGACATGAGAGCGCAACCAATAATACACAAAATACGGATGGACCAAAATTATTAAAAACCGAATTGGAATCGGCAATGACTAAATTGAACAGAAATAAAGCAGCATCACGCGATGAGATTGTAATAGAGATGCTGACAACTTTAGAAGACTTTGACATAGACAAACTCAAACAAATAAAAAACGAAATCTACAACAGCCACAGTACACCGGAGAACCTAAGCAGATCCATTTTCATAGCACTACCTAAAAAGCCAGGTGCAAAGGAATGTGAACTCCACCGAACAATCAGCTTCATGAGCCACATAACAAAACTCATCATCCGGATTCTGATGAACAGAGCGCGCAGAAGAATTGGCAAAGAGATAGGACAATAACAGTGTGGCTTTGTTAAAGATACGGGGACAAGGAATACGATATTCATACTCAGAATGCTGTCTGAAAGAGCAATGGAAATCCAGAAAGAACTCTATCTGCATCTCTGTAAAGACTGCGCAAAAGCGTTTGACAAAGTACGCCACAATAACATGATATAGATGCTCAGCAACCTCAACATTTTCGAAAAAGACGTTAGGATAATTAAGAATATCTATTGGCAGCAAACCGCTTGCGTACGGATAGTAAGTGAATTCAGCAGATATTCAAAAATAGAAAGGGGCGTAAGACAAGGGTGTGTTTTCTCACTGGATCTATTCAACATATACAGAAAAACAATTCTGGCCACGATTCGTCATTGACGGTCACAATCTCAACAATATAAGATACGCAAATAACACAGTGCTGATACCAGACACGGAAAGGAGAATGCAGGACCCCCTACAAAAGGTAACAAGAGAAAACGCGAAGAAAGGACTAAGCATAAACTTCAAGAAAACTGAATGTCTGGTCATCAGCAAAAAGAAGACTCCAAAAACGCCAACTACGGGTCGGATAAACTAAAATAGAACAAGCAAAGAAATTTAAATATCTGGGAAGCGTGCTGACAGAGGATGAAAAGTGCGATGTTGAAATCCAAAGACGCATTGGCATGGCCATGGACGAATTTAATTTCAAATACTAATCAAAGACAGAAAAATCTCATTGGAAACAAAGAAAATAGTACTGGATTTCTATGTGGTATCTGTCCTTCTGCATGGTAGTGAATGTTGGACAATCTCCTCAAGGATCAAGGAGAGGCTTGAGGCAACAGAAATGTGGTTTTACAGAAGGATGCTGAGGATACCATGGACTGAGCCTGTGACTAACAACGAGGTGTTGGAAAGGATGGAAACGAAGAGAAAACTCATACTTAATATAAGGAAGAGACAGATAAGGTTTCTGGGACATGTAATGAGGAAGAAAGGCCTGGAGAATTTAATACTTACGGGACGGATAGAGGGAAAAAAGAGACAGGGGAAAGCAGCGCGAGACCTACTTGATATACCTGAGCAAATGGATGACAGAGTGGAGTTTGGGAGGGATACCAAAAGGAAAAATTTTGAAAGCGACAAAAGATAGAGCCAAGTAGAATTCCATGATCGCCTACGCCCTCAAGGGACACGGCACATGAAAAAGAAGAATATTTTGGAATATAGTTTCATTTAAGAAATTGTGGAATATTTTATGGATTAATGTCATGGAATTCTTTTTTTCTGATTGGTCGATTTTGTTTCGTGGCATATCAACCACAATGAGTTATTTAATATTGAAATTTAAATATTTTAAACAATTATATGGT
The DNA here is from genome assembly GCA_037127315.1 of Ascarosepion bandense. NCBI lineage: Eukaryota > Metazoa > Mollusca > Cephalopoda > Sepiida > Sepiidae > Ascarosepion > Ascarosepion bandense. Next base: position 845,122 of record JBBBDQ010001810.1, read on the forward strand.
TTTAAATATATTTTGACGCATTTGCATGCCTTCTACTACAGATAAAATTTATTGTTGTTCATTTTACTATAAAAATGTATTTTTATACTTTCACAGTGTTTTGTGTCCGCTTGGTGTGTAACTATTCGCTCATTGCGTGGAACCTAACAGCTGCTAACACTCCAGGTTATAATGAACCTGAGAATAATAGCAATTTAGAGATGGTTCCGCCCTCCGATCAGATAACTTGCTGTCGGGTGTAGATTATCTTCATACCCAGGACAAAGGAAGCAAGAATATGAAAAAGGAATCTACTGACGAGAAGTCTAAGAGAAGAACCTATTAGCATTGAACTTACACTTACGTCTAGCAAAGTTTAGCATTAAGATGATGAGACCTAACTGCCTATCTAGTATTGCGTTTAAATTTAATACTTTGAGAGTACCAAAGAGGAATGCTTGCCTGGACAATTGCTATGAAAATATTTACATAAAAAAGCTAGGTCAGCCACGTTACGGCGATTGGAAAGTGATTGAAGCCGAGATGCCAGATCAGGACCGAAAACGCTATAGATTATGCTTTGGATTCTGTCAAGACTATGTAGAAACTACTGTATCGTAGAATGAAGAGATGCATCGAGAAAGGTAGCTAAACTAATTTATTAACAGAGTGGTACAACCAAATTGTATATACAATATTTACAGTCTCTCGCAGTAGTAGGTGTAGCTTGCCGAAGTCTGTGATAATGACAACACACCCCGTGCTAAGCGCGCATTGTCTTTTATATATCCGGCCGAACGGATGTCACATTGTATGACCAACGACACAACAGAAACATATAAGAAATAACAGACCAGATTTGACAGCCCTATTCGATGCACGGACGAATCGTACATTTAGAAATGTGTAAAACCAACTCAGACGAGATAATTTGACTAGCAAGACACGGTGAGCCAATTGATTTAGCAAACTTAGTAACTAACTCGATATAGTCGTTCTAATTCATATAAGTAGAAAACGTTAAACCAAGATTAGCATACGCCATGCGGATGGTTGGTTGGTTTGTTTTTATGGCATATCAACCTCGGCGGGTCATTTATTGCCAACTAAATTTTTATTTATTTATTTTACTGGTAATACCTTTTTCTTTTCAACAATTTATTGTTGTTTTTATATAAGTTTTGTGTCTAGTAATACATTTTTCTTTTTTGGGTATCAAGATTCATTGGGATTTATTTTTAAGGGCAGGGTCCCCAAGACCTACCCTTGTTATTTAACCCATAACTGGAGGGAAGGGACGGGAACGGAGGGAAGGGAAAGGTCCCTTCCCTCCATAACTGGAGGGAAGGGACCTTTCCCAAGGGTACCAATGCTTAAGTGAATGCAGGGTATTCAACTGGAATTCGAACTCGGCGCACCGCTTTCTCTTTCCTAGCCGATATCCACTGCACCACAACGCACATCCGTCACTAAATGCTTACAGCACTTGGTATTCCCAAGCGGTCACCCATCTAAGTACTGACCAGGCTCAACGTTGCTTATCTTCGGTGATCGAGCGAAAACCGGTGTATTCAACGAGATAGGCCGTAAGCCCCATGCGGATAGAAGGACAAAAGAGATTATCTTAAACGATTAAAAAGTGAGTTGTTTAGCTTTAGATATTGATGGTCATTTTTAGATCTGTTACCAATTTGAATTTATTGAATCTAGCAAACTTACCATAAAGACAGGAGAAAATATTTGTGCCTTCGGTATACATTTTGAGTCGACATCTATGACATTGAGCGAAGTAAAGTATAAATTAGCTGGCTGTGGTGCAGTGGATATCGACTCGGAACGACAAATCGGAGAGCCGAGTTCGAATTCCAGTTGAATTCTTTGCATTCACTTACGCACAAATACCCCTGGGAAAGGTATTAATCCATCTATTCCCTCCAGTTATGGGTTAAATAATAGAACAGATTGGGTTCTGTAGCCTTGGCTGGCAACCATTCTACCGCAGAAAGCAATAGCAACCCACTGCGGGATAATCTTCTGCCCAGGCATCCACCAGATCAGGTCCTTCAAATATGTTATCCGTTGCTTTCCCCTGTCCCTTTTCCCTCTATCTGGTCTGTTAGTATCATATTCTCTAAACCCTCTTTCCTCATTGCGTGTCCCAGGAACTTCAGCTGTCTCTTCCTGATGCTCAGTATTAATTTCCTTTTTCTTTCCATCATTTCCAAAACCTCATCATTGATCACATGCTCGATCCATGATATTCGCATCATCCTTCTGTAGAACCACATTTCAATTGCTTCAAGTTTTTCCTTCATCTTTGATGGTATTGTCCAGCATTCACTGCCATATTGAAGGACGGACAGCACGTTGCAATCCAGTACTCTCTTTCTCTAGCGAAATTGTCCTGTTTCGTAATACTTTACTCAACTTCTGAAATGCTTTCTTCGCCATGCCAATTCGACTTCGGATCTCTGTGTCGCACTTTCTGTCTTCTGTTATAACGCTTCCCAGGTATTTAAATTTTTCTACCTGCCTGATTCTGGTATCCCCGATCTGTATTTGGCATTTTGGGCTGCCCTTTTTACTAATGATCATGCATTCGGTTTTCGTGCATTTTATTTCTAGTCCTTTCTTGTTACTTTCTTCTGCTACCTTCTGTAGAAGATCTTGTAGTTTCTTTTCTGTGTCTGCTATCATCACTGTATCATCTGCGTACCTTAGGTTGTTTAAATTGTGGCCTCCGATTACGAATCCAGGCATAACTTCTAGGGTCCTCAAAATATTCACGCTGTACAAGTTGAACAAACACATTCCTGTCTTACGCCCCTTTCTATCTTTGTTTATCTACTCAATTCATTACCTGTCCGTATGCAAGCGGTTTGCTGCCACTAAAGATTCTTTATTACTCTCAAGTCTTTCCCAAATATGTCCAGTCTGTCGATCATCTCCATCAGTTCTTTGTGACGTATTTTGTCAAACGACTTCGCATAATCAATAAATCACAGGTATAAGTCCTTCTTCATTTGTATTGCCCTTTCGGGGAGCATCCTAATCACAAATATGGCATTCCTTGTTCCCGTGTCTTTAACGAAACCACACTGTTCTTGTCCTATTTCTGGCCTGATTCTGCTTCTCGCTCTATTCTTCAGGATTCGGACGATCAATTTTGTTATATGGCTCATTAAACTGATGGTTCTGTGGAGTTCGCACTCGCTTTCTCCTGGCTTCTTAGGTAGTGCTATGAAGATAGACTTGCTGAGATCAGCTGGTATAACACCACTATTATAAATTTCATTTATTATTTCAGTAATGTTTTCTATACCAAATTCTTCCAGGGCTATCAGCAGCTCTATGACTATGCCGTTTGGTCCCGCTGCTTTGTTTCTACTCAGTTTGGCGACTGCAGATTCCACTTTAGACCTTAATATTTCTGGTCCGTCCTCATCTTTCTTCAAATGATTGTTCCAGCCTTAGATTTTAGACATCTTGTTGAAGAGCAGGTTTTTGTCCTGTCAGTTCTTTGATTTCCTTATGCATATCTGCTTTATTATTCCTGCTCAATCTCTCTACTTCTGCACATTTGTCTTTGAGCCATTCCTCTTTAGCCTGTCTACATTTTCTTCTTATTTCCTTGTGTAGTTCCCTGTACTTCATTCCATGTCTTGATATCATTTTCTGCCTCCTTTGTATCATTTCCAGAATCTCTTCTGTCATCCACTCGTTTTTCTTTCTGCGCCTATTTTCTTTTGGGGCAATGTTGTTTGCTGATGTCAGTATTGCTTCCTTTAGCGAGTCCCATTTTGAGAGTACTTTCCATATTGTTCTTCGTGTGTGGTTTTCACGCTGTTAGTGCATTCTTTCTGTTGTTTGAGGTCATTCACGAGTGCGTTGTATGTCAGTTTTGACGCTGCATTAGACTTCTTTAATCTCCGGAGTTTCACTTTTAATTTGCAGATGACTGGGACGTGGAATGTAAGTATATGTAAGCGAAAATAGTGTGTGCTAAGCGCATCCAAACCATTAAAAAGTCTTTGAAGAAGCTTGTTAAACGTGAAACATGTTGGATTAAAGACAGTCGTTTCCTACTTGTTCTTTACTTATTCTACTCATCTTGTCCGATTCCGATTCATATAGACAACTCATATAAATGAATACATCATCCGCATACAGGCCTGTTTCGTAGTATCACAGCACGTCAGTGCGGCGAGATTAACCGTTTGCTTCAAGCCGGAACTGAAAAAAAAAATATATATATATAAGATCCAAAAATCCAAACAAGAATATATATATATATATATATATCCAAACAAGAATATATATATATATATATATATATATATATATATATATATATTCTTGTTTGGATTTTTGCAAAGAGACATATATCTACGGTAGCCACTTGTCCTCAGAGATCCCAAAATAGTTTTTCCTCACTATGTTTTTTGTCTTTCGTTCATTATCAAACTGAACAGACCAAAGAGAACGTGCATTTTCTGCGATGGAAAAACGCGTCTTTGATAAAAAATATAATTTCACTTGTGTCTCACCAACTTCCTTTCATAATTTAGTTATTATCGAAACTTATTTAGAAATGGAACTTTGTCTGTGTGTCTGTGTGTGTGTGTCCGTGTCCGTTACCTATAGACTCCGAAACGGCTGAACCGATTTTCTTGAAAATTTACACAGTTATACCATAAGCGTCTGCGAGTGTTCTTAGCTAGGTTTTGTGTCGAGGTACCCCCGATAAATATCGAAAATCGATAATCGAGAAAATCGAGTTATAGAAGGAGTGATCTGATTTTAATCAAATTTGATACACTCATAGACAAAGACATAAGAAACGATATTAAGAAGTTTCAAGGTTGCAGTTCTTACAATAGTGCAGAAAATCGATAATATATATATATATATATATATATATATATATCAGGCAAGATGTTTGTGTGTGTGTCTGTTTATCTGCCTGCATGTCTGTATTTTTTCAGCCCTTTTATTTAAGTTTTTGCTTCGGGTTTGGCTTTAAGTAGGTATAATTGTAGTTCTTAATCTCTGCCATGATACCATTTACTCAGAGGACTTATTTAGCCTTCAAAATTCAGTTTACGACCAAAAAGTACTTATTTGATTTCGATACCAGGAAATCAAAATTTGACTTACATCCATTCATTTTTCTTTCAGTCTACGGTTTCGCTTTAACTGGAAACAACTATTGCTTTTTAGTCATTCGTGCCAACGTCCAAAGAGTCTGAGCTCTAGGACCATGGATTAGTTTTAAAGCTTTCATTTCACCCGTGCAACGCCGGGCTATACTGCTGGTACCTCCTACAAACACACATGAAAATATGTGTAAAACTTCACATTAAACTGGTATTGTTCCATATTTACCTTCGATGCGTGAATAGTCGTCGGATAAAACCAGCCATTTCTCAACAGACAGGAAACAAAAGAAGCATGCTCGATCGTAACTTTTTATATAGTAAGTTCCAATGCAGTAAACTTTCATGGCTTCTGCTCTGATGAACTTAAATCACTGGTGCCCTCTAGGTGTGAATTTGCACGAGATACTAGATTGGCAACTAGGTCCCACCCTTTTACAGTGAAACCGATGAAATGTAACCGCATTTTCTACTCCAACAGCTTCTTTTCTCGCACTTCCCGCCTGTGGAATTCCCTTCCGCATGCTTGCTTCCCCGACGGCTACAACCTCCAGGAGTTTAAATGTAGGGTCAATAGACACCTCCTAACACACTAACTCACACCCATTCTCTCCAACTCTCTCCCTATGTACATCCTAACTCGTCTATCACCCTTCTTCTGACATTTCCTATACCCAATCCCTCTATGCAACCCCCTGCGCTATAGTGGCAGTGGAATGCCTTGCTTGGGGTGACATGATTAAAAAAAATAAATAAATAAACAGAATAGGATCAGAAGGTTTTCCTGGTGTCTCCGGCAGAGTTTGTAACGATTGGATGTTTTTTCTAACCACATGTAAATGTACATGGGTTCCATAAAAAACTGGACTTGTATCAAATTTACCACCGTGGGAAGCCAAATAAATCCGTACAGTGCTTCTTACACGAACAACACACACTAATTGAAGCGAAAAATAGAGAACAACTACTCACTTACATAAGATGAAACATTAAACTCCCGCTTGTTAATGAACTGTGAAATGTATTCTGAAAGAGAAACACGGCGAGATATTTTATGAAAATTATAGCAAGAATAGTCGAATGCAAATTACATAGAAACATTCCCTGGGCCGAAAAGTACAGAATTAAACTCGGTAGAAATAGGAAAAATAATGACTGAGAAATGATAAATGAAAACATGACAAGATCTTTGCAGACATCGACAGTGGAACGGGTACAATCCACCTCCACACTTTAAATAAAGGGTTCGGTTATAAAATCTCTAAATGCTGACTGGATCGACAATATGAAGAATATGAAGAAGGCCGGAGCGTACAAGGGCCGAAGCAACAAAAGTGAGGCATTAATCTAACTGCACATAATGTACATAACGTCATTGATGTTGTAAATCTAAAGCTTTTTACAATAAATCCTTGTTGCCAATATTTCAGTTTTTATTATAATACCCATTTATTTGCGAATAAAAATGACAAAGTGCCAACGAAATTACCAACTATATGTAGTAAACTCTTTCAATGATGTAGAAAAGTCTTTCACAATATATATATATATGCTTATGTGAAAAGTGTATGCATATATATATATATATATATATATATATATATATATATATATATTTTAATCATATCACCCCAAGCAAGGCGATAACGCCACTGATGCGCAGGGGGCTACGTAAGGGTAAAAAGAATGGAAAAGAAAAAGCCGGAAACCACATCCTAAACAGGGAACAAGAGATGAACCTCTTCCACATGTTCAATAGACGTGGGTGGAATGTGAACCGGGAAATATCAATATATATATATATGCAATTTGTTATATATTATACTCTTTATATATTATATATGCGCGGTATTTATTTGAAAGAGCTCAATATCAGTGATAGAGCTGACATGCGTATGTATGTGCGCACCGGCAGACATATATATATGTATGCCGAGGCTCATACGGTTCGCATATATATTTGTGTGAGCCCCGGTGAGCGGACGGGCGTGTGTGTGTGTCTTGGCGCACGTCAATGGGTGTACAAATATGTATATATGTCTGCGTCTGTCACGACGACAAATTTTCCTCCCACTTCCACAAAAATACACCAATATACACAGCCCTACATATAGCCATTTTTTTTAAATTAATCAGTTTGTCTGACGATCGCAAGAGCGTGAAACCCAGGGTCACAAACTCACACCTGTCTATCTATCTATCTATCTATCTATATATATATATATATATATATATATAATTGTTTCACCACAAGCAAGAGAAGAGTGAAAATATAAGCAGGAGGAGAGCGATGAGAATACTAGTGAAGACAGTTGTGGGAGTAGAGTATATATATATATATATATATATATATATATATATATATATATATATAAAACAAAGACCATGGAACCCAGTCTGTCTTGATATTTACCCATAGCTAGGGAGAGTCGAGTCGAGATAAATTCATACATTTCCCAAGAGTGTTCACTCGTAAGAGATTATAACAAATTCGAGTGGAATTAAAGCTCTGCCCTCTGTTTTCTCATATATATTTAATATGTATTAAAAACAGAAATAGGGGTTGTTTCCAACAAGGGAAATTGGTATTAAAAAGAAGAATCCGGGAATGTTTTGTTTAAAGTGTAGATTCATTGTTGCTATTATTATAATTTTTAATTGCTTTTTGTATGATACATTAAATGTCCACAATGGTATTTGTGTCGCTACACGTGTTTCGAGTTTAAAGTTGACTTTCTTCAGACGAATAAACTTGTGACTTCACAAGGTATTGTGTATAAGTGTTAAGTAGGTCAGAAAGCTCATATTCTTGCGTGCGTCTTGCCTTTTTTTTTCACACTCGCGCGTTAAGTTTCTTCTGTCGCCTTCGTTGACCGTAAAAGTTTTTTTTTCAATTTTGAAGTGTAAAGACGAAATCAAATTTCGCAAATCAGTGAAAAAATCTATCTATCTATATATATATATATATATATATATATATATATATATTATCCCTTACTAGTATGAATAATTCGGAGTGTCATACACAACGCAATCTTCAGCTACTGAGTAGAAACTGACCGTTACATATTTTAAATTTTAACAGATAACACCTGGTTAATACAATGCTCGCGCAGTCCATATATTATTAACACCAGCACTCAATTTACGATGTCTTATATATATATATATATATATATATATATATATATATATATATATATATATATATATAATGGATTTCCTGTCTTCCTGTTTCTTACCTTTCACCAACTATTTTATCATATAGAAAAGTTGGCGTCGTTCGTCAGAATAACGCAGTCTTGCAGAGAAATTGGAGGCAAGAACAGGAAGTAATGAAGAGAACACATTTATTCAAATTTCACCCGCTCCGTAATCTGCATTGGATACTCTCATTACTTTCAATGGAAAATATTTACATGGACAGCTGCGTCGTAAATTATTCTGTGTTCTCTATTAGGAATCTATTCCCGTTTCTGTGTTATCATAAATTCGTCTCTTTCATACAACGTGAAATTAGTAAACATTAAACACTTCAAATACCTCAGATCATGGATTAGTAACAACAGATTTAGTACAAGATAAGGAAACTGAACACTGAATAGGCTGTACTTGGGATAGTTTCCCCCAACCCCGCAAACTGCTACAAAATCAAAACATTAGCCTAAAATCTCGAGCCATTTTCTTAAATAGCCTCGTCAGATCGAGACTTTCATATAGAAGTCACGCAGAGCGTCAAACTCGTTCATATATATATATATATATATATGTGTGTGTGTGTGTGTGTGTGTGTGTGTGTGTGTGTGTGTGTGTGTGTGTGTGTGTCTTTCTCAGATGGATAATTAAAAATGGCTTCGAGCGCGTGAAGTGTGTGGGTGTCAACTAAACCCGTTTCTTCGAGTTTCGTCGACTAGCGTTACAGAATCACAAGGATCTAAACCAAATAACAGAAGTCCCGTCACTTGAGGACTTCCAACAGCAGCAAAAACTAAAATGGTTAGCATATGTCAGTCGAAAGGTGAATAATGACCTGATCAATTTGCTTATTACCTCAAATAAAAAGGATGGAAGAAAACCACAAATCAATACTGAAAAGTGCGATAACTGCTATTGGGCTTGCGAAATCTTCCTGAAAAATTGTTTTAAGAGAAACATTTTTTACATTTCATCCAACAGTAGCACCGAATGCTCGATTAATGAATGCGAAATGTTTTCTTATAAAGAAACGGCTAATATTACCAACACTATTACCAAATGTCATTCCATTACCAAAATATAAAAAAATACAAAAACTACTCAGAAAGTTGGATTATATTTTACAAACATAAGCATCTATATAATTCTCTCCCTATCTATCTATCTATCTATCTATCTATCTATCTATCTCTCTATATATATATAGGTGAGTGTGCGTGTGTGTGTGTGTGTGTTTTAAATAGAGAAACATTTTTTAAACAAAATCCTGAAGATGCTTTAGCTCAACACTTCATCGGACAGAGCCACTGGCAAAAGTTATTGACACATGAATGATAAGAACTTAAGTTAACTTACGAATATATACTGGAATGATTATAAAGTGTTGGGTAAAAGGATCTTCAGGGTCTTGTTTAAAAATGTTTTCCCTATTTAAAACTGTTTAAATTCTGTGGTATCAAGTCTTTGTTTATATATATATATATATATATATATATATATATATATATATATATATATATTGTGTGTATTTTGGCAGCATTTTTTCATTAATACAGGTTTCATTGAATAATATAGACAAGTTCTGTCTATTTATTTTGTGTAAGATCCGTTCGTATGATCTGATTAGCTTGATAGTGTTGTCATGGAAAGACGACAAGAAATTGCAATAATTGTTGATTTTTTTATCAGGTCTGAGCTTTCGGCTTACATAAGCCATTATCAAAGGATGAACATTTAATGTTCAGTGAACATAGAACATTTAAATTATTATTAACAGAGTGGAGTTATACAGAGAAAATTAGACAAGTCCATTTTTTGTGTCGCACATGGCTCTATATATATATATATATATATATATATATATATATATATATATATATATATATATATGAATCTTCTACAAATTGACTTACATTTCTCATTTTTAGATTCGGTATAAACCAAATTAAATTATCCATTTAATATATAAAAAAAAAACAAGATTCAAATTTAAAGAAAACTCAATTCATAATATGTACCTGATGATTGCGTACTGCATGAAACTCCGAGTCGTGCTTTAGACGTAGGATAATATATATATATATATATATATATATATATATATATATATATATATATATATATATCCGAGTGAGTATAGAATGAGGAGAGAAAAAAGAAAATGTTTTTCCGTCCAAAACATTAATTTAAAACAGTACTCGATATATGATGTGTATAGAGCAGTGTTCTAAAACATAATTTATAATATATATATATATATATATATATATATATATATATGTATATATATAGCATATCCCCATTTAAGCATATTTGGTTAAATGATTTAGAAATATGTCTATATTACAAGGAAAAATGCGCCACTGTGAAGTCACATTCTGAAGATTATATTAAACCTGGAAAAGAACAGGACAAGTTATTAAACCTGGAAAAGTAAAGTACAAAATATTCTAGTGAAGCAAAAAATAAGAAAATTCTTACTTAAAATATTGCATTCAAATTTTATTTTTAACTGCAATATTTTAAGTATTTTTTCATGTAAACCTTGATTTTTTTCAGGCATTGCCATTAATATAAATTTTATGCTGAAAACGCATTAATAAATATTTTTAAAAAGTTTATATGTAGTAGATTAAAAAGCAATAAAATAATTGATTATTTATAATTAATTCTGATAAGCAATTCAGATAAAATGATAAGTGATAAGCAAAGTTTGATTGACAAAAATATCATCAGAATTTAAATGTTGAAAACCGCATGCAAAATATTAAACAGAACAAAAGTTATAAAGAATAAGATTTATTATTAAAAGCGTTAGACACTCACTTATGTACTTATGTAATTAGTCGCCCTTTTCGGACTTCACATATTTTGATGTAACCTTTTTTCTACTGAACCAAAATTCAATTTTTTTTTTTAATGTAGCTAAGGAGGCGTCTTTGAAAACTGTTTGAAATTTGGTTGAGAACTAAATTAATGGTGAAAACTTGAAAGCTGCCTAGATTCACTCAATGTCAGACTTAAGACTATATATTAAAACACTGCTGTATTTGAATGATTCACCTTAATCCTCTCGCCGTGACGAATAAGTTTCCTTGTATGATGATTAAAATTAGCAAGAAAGAAATTGTGGTTATTGTCATTCGTTTTATTTTCCAAAGTACTTTCAATCTTATCAACAGTCATGTTAAGGGGGTTGACTGTTAAGACAAAATTAATTAAATTAACTCATTGATTCAAACTACCCCTTCGAGTTTTGAATTTAGAGTTGCCATCTTATAGATTGATTGTCACCCAAGGCCATAGAACCTAGTCTGCCCTGTTATTAACCGACAGCTACGGCGTATAAGAGAGAGGGTTCATAATTTTCCAAAGGTTTTTTGAACGTAAGTCAATATAACAAACTCGACTGAAATTCGATCTCGGGTCTTCGATTCCTTAATCTGAGCCTCTATCCATTAGTACACCATATATAAGGAGAGAGTGAGTGTAGAGGAAGGAACCACTATATAATTAACAACAAATTATGATAATAAAACGAAGATATTCAACAGACAAAAATCAGTAGAGTTTCAAAAAACATAATTAAAGACATGTTCAAACTAATGAAATAGGAAAATGTTAATTCAATAAAACCCGCTACAATTTCGAAGACAATTTCGAAGACAACCTCAACGCGGCATTGAAATCGGTTATATGCCTGGATCAGAAGGTTGGCACTCTTCAAATCATCCTTGGTATTGTGAGGATGTTGATTAGTTTACCACTTGACGGCACCCCAGATATAATAGTCGAATCAGAAGTGTGTGGAGGTCATATGTTGGTGGGGTATAAAATAGTGAAAAATCTTCGATCGTTTTTCGTTTCGCTTTTCTTTCACAAAGACAGTTTGTGTGTGTGTGTGTGTGTGTGTGTGTGTGTGTGTGTGTGTGTGTGTGTGTGTGTGTGTTATGTCAATTTCATCGTTTTTCAAATATCGCGTCTTCACGCCAGTCTATAAAATTATCGCGTCTTCATGTGTCAGTCTTTGATTTATTTAGTAAATTCGTTCCCAAATTGTTTTTCGATAATTAATAATGAATACCCAAGGTAGTGACGTAGTGAATAATTCATGTTTAAACGTTTACCGGAAAGCAGGAAAAGGGACCGAAATATAGAAAAAAAAATAAACAAAAACAAAAACTGAAAAAAGCATTTATTATTATTATTATTATTATTATTCAAACCGATATTTTCATCTTTTTATTTGGCTAGAAAATTGTTATATTGTTCATTAAAAGTAACTTTCTTTAATTTTCATTTCTACGTATTGCAAAAAAAAATATTCCTCAGAACTGACCGCCAGAATCTTCTAATCATTCTTTTCCATGAAGATAGGAACTCAATTTGGGGTGGGATTTCGCGCAGCTGCTTTTCGCTGTAAAGAAGCTAAATAACCCTGCTCTTGTTTTGAAGAATTTTATTCTCAAATATGAATAATGTCTATCTCGTATCTCATAGTATAAATCATTGACCTCGCGAGACCAAGGTTCATTGCTCGTAGAATTTGGCAATCATTTTGTTGCTAGTTGTTTAAACTGGATTTTTTGTAAACACATTTGAAGCCATAATTTGGCATTCTTTAGATAATTATGATAAGATACGACTCATTTTGAGCTGAAAATGGCATTCATTTCACTATGCATTCTTTCTTGAAAGGAGAGCAAAAGAAATTAATCACAGCTAAAATCTTGAAAAGCTGCCAAAATCAACTCAAAAATAACACATAGCCTTAACGACCTTCAGTTATTACAAATTCGTTATATTATTAATTTGCTTGTGTATAATTTTTTTTTAATCCTTTCACTCCAAGCAAGGCGATAAAGCTACTATGACGAAAGGTGGTACTAAAAGGGAAAGAAAATGATGAAAACTTTACTGAGGAGAAAGGCTAGTAAAAAAACAGAATTCAAAAGATAGGATGACAATATTGATGTTGCATTTGAATTTAAATTTTTGAAAGGTCGACGTTGTAGCCGGAAAAAAAGTTTCACAATAAAGACGTACGAGAGAAGAAACCATCAGCATAGAACTTGCGCTTAACAATTTCAGTAGTAAAATGGTGCAACCATTGGTGCTACGAATCAAGTACTGCACTTAAATTCTTGAAGTTGAGGTACCAAAATTGAAGGCCCACTACCATAAGAATATTAATAGAAAAGTAAAGAGAAGCTATGCGAGAGTAAGAATGGTTGAATCCGATATACCTAGGCAGTACCTATAACATTGATGATTTTCTTTAGATTTTTATCAAAAAATTTACATATATAGCATAAAGACCAGGCCTGATATATCATTTATTTTATTAACAAGAATTATACAAAGATATAACCATACTTATCTATAGAAATATATATACATATACAATGATTATCTGTCTTTGGATATAATCATTCTATATATATAAAGACAAGATTAAGCACGTATGTGCACAGATACATATATATGATGGCAGCCGAGTGGTTACCGAGCAATGGTCATTGTTTACTTATATTATTTATTATTTTGCATCTCGAATTGTTGGCAGGGATGCAACGAATCATGGTTCGGCTAGTACAGCACTTGAACGTCAACGAAGATGACTTTCATATCCGGAGAAAGAATTACATACGGAACTACAGATGCTAGAGATAAAATTACATGGCGAATTTCTCTTACGGGTAACAATTTCTTGCTGAACACTGGTATATATATATTCCCTTTATTTGAACACTGGTATATATATATTCCCTTTATTTTTATTTTTATTTTATTTTATTTTATTTTATTTTATTTTATTATTTATTTTTTAATTTCTTTGCAATCTATTTAAAAAGGAAAAGTAGACTAATTTTTCTCCAGTTTCTGAAAGGTTTTTTCTGTTGCTGAGGGAATGTGTCGTCCCCCGTGGGGATCTTCATATCGAAATGGCCATTCAACATCTTTGAATTAATCCTTTTTTAATATATATTTGCTCTGTAATATTTTATTACATGGAGCTCTCTTCCTGTATCATTTTTTAATATTAAAATAAATTTTTAATATTAATTAGGATCCGGTTTTTTGGAATTTACCTTCCTGCTTTTTTCCCTTGGATTGAAGTATCTGAATTAAAATATATATATATATATATATTGCCGTGGACCTGGCAATATATATATATATATATATATATATATATTGCCAGGTCCACGGCCGACCTGCTAAGAACCGTAACGGAGTACATGCTACAGGCCCTTGATGAGTCTGACGAGGCTCGCACGGTTGCTCTGGACATCTCCAAGGCTTTCGACAGGGTTTGGCACTCTGGCCTCCTATGCAAACTACGGGGTTACAGTATTACCGGTCGCCTGCTTGACCTTATTCAATCTTTCTTAAATAACCGCAAAATGAAGGTCGTTCTGAATGGGCGTGCCTCTTCGTCCTACAGCACGAATGCTGGTTTCCCACAGGGCTCTATCCTGGGCCCGACGCTCTTCCTTATTTTCATCAACGACCTTCCAGATGAGATCAAGTCACAAGTAAGCATCTACGCAGATGACACTACAATATACTCCCGCACCAGTAAGAAACCTGTCGTGGCGGACAGACATAATCTCGCTGCTGACCTTGAACGGGATCTTCACTCTGTGGTGAACTGGGTCAAGAAGTGGCTTGTCAACTTCAATTCGTCTAAGACCAAGCTGTTGTCTGTCAACCATTACAGGTAACCTCTCCTGCCTCCCATAAGCATGGACCAAGCGATTCTCCCGGAGAGCAATACACTACGCCTCCTCGGACTTACTCTGTCCTCAGACCTCAAATGGAACCACTATATTGAATCCATAGCAAAATCTACTGCTAAGAAGGTTGGGCCACTATGTCGATCCAGGATGGTTTTTCCGCCTGAATCCATCCTGCATATATATAAGTCAACCATCCGTCCGTGCATGGAGTACTGCTGCCATTTATGGTCAGGCGCCCCTGCCGTTTTCCTCAGTGTTCTTGACAGGCTCCAAAGGAGAGTCTGTAATGTGATAGGTACTGATCTGGCGGCTCGACCGCAGCCATTTCCCCACCGTCGAAATGTCGAAATGTGGCCTCCCTTTGTCTGTTCTATAAATACTTTCATGGCTTCTGCTCGGACGAACTTAAGTCACTGGTGCCTCCTCAACAGGTGTTTACTCGTGCAACCAGACTGGCAACTGGGTCCCACCCATTCACAGTCAGGTTAGCCAAATGCAGACGACAATTCTACTCCTGCAGCTTCTTCTCTCGCACTTCCCGCCTGTGGAACTCCCTCCCATATTCTTGCTTTCCTGAAGGCTACAACCTCCAGAAATTTAAATGCAAAATCAATATTCATCTACTAACCACTGGACTCTAGCTCTCTCCCCACCCCCGTATAACCTTCCCTTTCTCTCCACCTATGTATCTGTCATCGCACCTGCATTCTCAGCTTTCTATTGCTCCTTTCTAACTAGTTTGTACTCCTCACTCTTTTCTGATTAATCTTTTTACAGTTATGTAGCCCCCTGCACATCAGTGGCGTTTCCGCCTTGCTCGGGGTGAAATGATTAAAAAAATATATATAGAGAGAGAGTTATTATTAATGTTATAATATAAACATATTCCTAATGATATACTTTTAACTGAAAGCTTTTGAGTTGCAACCCCATATGTTAATATTATAACAGTAATAATAACTATATTTCTATAAAAGCTCTACTTGTGTATTGAGCACTTTATTAAAAGTAATAATTACCAAACTATAGAATGTATAGCTATTAGTTTCTACCACTATATATATATATATATATATATATATATATATATATATATATATTATATCATTTTTCATCATATTTCGATTTCTGCTATGGTCGCACTACCAATCAAGTCTTCGGGAAGACCTAAGGTAGGTCGTGGCGTGTTGTTATGGCTCCATTTCATGTTCTCCATCATCCCTAGCGTTACATAGAGAAAGTTCTCCTTAGTGTGTGGGCTGTAATTAATAAGACAATTTTTTGTATATCTCTTAGCTGGGGTTTCCAGGGATTCTTTCAATGTGTTGTTTTCTTCCATTTTTTATCATTCCAAGTGCACCTACTATCACTGGCACGATTCTTGTTTTCAATTTCCACGTGTTTTCTATTTCAGTTTCCAGGTCTTTATATTTTATGTTTTTCAAATTCCTTGGTTGCTATGTTGCAATCCGCTGGACAAGCCTTTTAATTAATAGACAAGTTTTTTCTATTTCGTTTTTAACAATAATGTTCGGCCTATTGGCTTCAATTTTTCTGTGTTGAAGGTGTAATTCCATAGAATGGTGACATATTCTATTTCTGTAACCGGTGCTGGGTGATGTTCATACCAGTGTTTGTTTACAGATTTTCCATAATGTTTGCACATTGTCCAATATAAATATTGCTCCACTCTATCATGGCGATTTTTATATTCATTTCGGGCAAGTACAGAACAGCCTTAGATTAGATGGTCTATTGTTTCTTGGTGTTTATCACAAAACCTGCATTTTGGATCCATATTATTATGTATAATATTTGCCTGAAAGTTTCTCGTGAAAAGACTTTGGTCTTGTGCTGCAAGAATTAAGCCTTCAGTCTCAAACTTTCATCCAGATTCACGTAACTATCGATGAGTATTAACTTTATCAACATTGGATTTGTTGGCGCGTTCTGGATATTGGCCATGCGGAGGTTTGTCTTGCCAGCGTTGTTTCATCTGTTCAAGAGATTTATCCTTGGTTTTCTTTTTCATATTTTTTGCCGCAATAGTTGGTTCTTGGCTTCTGTTTCTATTTACTGCCTTCTTCTTCTTATTATTATTATTATTATTTGAAAGAACAGATAGATTAAAAGCCTACTGTTCGTTGCCTTTACTTTTAGAAAAAGTGTTGAATACAGAATAGAGCTCATTATTGTAATTTTGTTATAACAATGATTAATAAGCATTATATCGCTACACAAAAAAAAACATGTTTCAAAACAATATCGTTCTTCTTCAAGTGACATTTTAAAAACAAATGGTGAAAATTATTTGTTTTAGAAAATATAAAATGAATGAAGTGGTTAGAGGAAGATAAACAAAGTACTGAAAGACAGGAAAATCTCATTGGAAACAAAGAAAAGAGTGTTGGATTGCTATGTGATATCTGTCCTTCTGTACGGAAGTGAACGTTCGTCGATTTCATCAAGGATGAAGGAGAGGCTTGAGGCAGAAGAAACGTGGTTCTACAGAAGGATGCTGAAGATACCACGCTCCAACTGACAACCAACCTTCTGATGATGATGAAAAACCTGATGATTATAACTCTGCATAAATCCTGTAAGCTGTAGGAGTTCGGTTAAGTCTGACACGAGACTGAACGAAGCTCCATACACTTCAAAAGCAACAGAATAAACTAAAGAAATCGGTGGTATTATTATTATTATTATTATTATTATATGTGCCTTGTCCCTTCAGGACATAGGCGATCATGGCTTTCCATGTTTCCCTATCCCTGGTGGCTCTGAGCACGCCTTCTCTTGTTACACCATGCAACCCTCGTTCCGTCATCAACCTGATTAGGTCCTTCAAATATGTTATCCGTTGCTTTCCTCTGTCTCTTATTCCCTCTATCTGGCCTGTTAGTATCAGGTTCTCCATGCCCTCTTTCCTCGTTGCGTGTCCCAGGAACTTCAGTTGTCTCTTCCTGATGCTCAGTATTAATTTCCTTTTTGTTTCCATCATTTCCAAGACCTCATCATTGCTCACATGCTCGATCCATGAGATTCGCAGCATCCTTCTGTAGAACCACATTTTAGTTGCTTCAAGTTTTTTCTTCATCTTTGATGTTATTGTCCAGCATTCACTGCCATATTGAAGGACTGACATCACGTAGCAATCCAGTACTCTCTTCCTAGTTTATAGCGAAATTGTCCTGTTTCTTAATACCTTACTCAACTTCTGGAACGCGTCTTTCGCCATTCCAATTCGCCTTCGGATCTCTGTGTCGCACTTTTCGTCTTCTGTTATAACGCTCCCCAGGTATTTATTACATTTTCAATTTGCAAAAGTACGACTTTAGTGCTCTAAAGAGAAGCGTCGATGAAAGGCCGACACTGAGTCAGTCAGTCAATCAGTTGAGTGCCATACGTGATACACACTTGGGCGATCATGTCTCTGTCAAGACATGATTGACTGGGCAGAAGATTATCCCGCATTATGTTGCCATTGCTTTCTGCGGTAGACTGCTTGTTGACCAAGGCTATAGAACCCAATCTGTCCTGTTATTTAACCCATAACTGGAAGGAATAGGCGGATTAATACGTTTCCCAAGGGTATTTGCGCGTAAGTGAATGCAATGAATTCAGCTGTAATTCGAACTCGGCTCCCCGATTTCTCGTTCCGAGCCGATATCCACTGCACCACAACGACACTGAGTAGTTCTTCAAAAAGTTTACGTATTTCATTACAGTAACATAAATTGTTGTCAAAAGAATTTTCTCTTGTAAAGTTTCCGTGCGAGCGCAAAGCTTTGTAATTCAAACATCTTGCGTCAATAAATTTCTTTCTTTTAGCCTCGAAGGTAACAGATCACTCTACTGTTTTGGCAAATCTAAATCTCTTAAAAGATTATGAAGTTTTTGTGAAGATAGAGGTTTTCGTCCATGTTATTCACATTCTGGAGCATACTCCCGCATCAGTAAGAAATTCTGTGTGGCGGACAAACATAATCTCGCTGCTGATCTTGAGAGTGATCTACATTCCGTGGATGATTGGGGTAAGAAGTGGCTTGTAAATTTCAATGCGTCTAACACCAAGTTGCTGTCTGTCAATCATCACAGGCAACCTCTCCTGCCTCACATAAGCATGGACCAAGCGAGTCTCCCGGAGAGCAATACACTGCGCCTCCTCGGCCTTACCTTCTCTTACGATCTCAAGTGGAACCATTACACTGAATCAATAGCTAAATCCACTGCTAGAAATATTGGTTCATTGTGTCGGGCCAGGATGTTTTTCCCGCCTAAATCCATCCTGCATATATACAAATCAACCATTCGTCCGTGCATGGAATACTGCAGTCATATATGGTCACGCGCCCCTGCTGTTCATCTTAGTGTTCTTGACAGGCTCCAAAAGAGAATCAGTAATGTGATAGGTACCGACTTGGTGGTTCGACTAAAGCCACTTCCCCACCGACGGGATGTGGCTTCCCTCTGTCTGTTCTATGAATATTTTCATGGCTTCTGCTCCAACGAACTTAAGTCACTGGTGCCTCTGCAACAGGTGTTTACCCGTGCAACCAGACTGGCAACTGGGTCTCACCCATTCACAGTTAGATCAACCAAATGCAGACGACAATTCTACTCCTTCAGCTTCTTTTCTCGCACTTCCTGTCTGTGGAACTCGCTTCCATATTTTTGCTTTCCTGACGGCTACAACTTCCAGGAATTTAAATGTAATGTCAATACCCATTAACCACTTGACTAGTTCTTTCTTCGCCACCCTGTATATCCTTTCTTTTCTCTCAACCTCTGCAACTGTCATCACACCTGTATTCCCATCCTTCTCTTGCTCCTTTCTAACTGGTTATTCTTTCTCTTCACTCTCTTCACTCTCTCCTATCTAATCTTTTTACTTTTATGTAGCCCCTTAATCTTTTTACTTTTATGTAGCCCCCTGCACATCAGTGGCGTTACCGCCTTGCTTGGGGTGATACGTTTAAAAAAAAGTAGCATTTTCTTGTCCAGGAAATTCCATTTTTGATTGGTCTGAATCAGACAGAACAATTTCCGTGGGTACTTCAAGTACCTAAGTATCTTCTGAATGTGGTACAGGTCGAATAGCAAATTTAAGTTTGTGATATACCACGGATTAAACACTCTTTGTTGTTATCTCTGAAAAAAGATGAATATCCATAAAACGTAGGTATATTCTAATCCTAATATGTATAAAATTATAAAAATAGTTTTGTGTCTCGGTATTGCGTTCTAATAGACACAAAAATTACTTACTTTGTATATTTACTAATTAAAACCCCAAGATCCCACTAGACCATTGACCCTCCACATGAAAGCTAATTCAATTTTCTTTTTAGCCATTTTGTGAAGGCATTGAAATCTTTTGTACCTCAGATATGCAGTACTCATAATTAATCTTGGTCGCCATGCTTGATTCTAAAATGTAAATTGTATAGTTTTCACAAGAGGGATAATATTTCTTTTATTCTTTTCAAACGTTATAGAACTACATATGTGGCAGAATTTATTTAAAATATTTTATATATTTTTCTCTTGGCATTTTTATTGATTTTTTTGTATAATCTGAAAATAAGAAATAAAAAGTTAAAATTTTGTGAAAACTTGAAATAAATGGTAGTAGGCAACTTACAAAAAAATCTATAGACATTTCGTTAAAAAATGAACGTTATTTTCCTAAAATGGTATTCCTGTCATTGTAGTCGATCAAAAGTTAAAAGTTTGTTGGACAGTGTAATTAGACCGATTATAGATAGTAATGAATGAAAAGCATCCACAATTGTCATTAGAAAGGTGTCGTTACTATCGTTACAACGCCAACATTATGCCTCTATGCAGACCCCAGAGAAATTGATACAGTTCGGCTAAGACGTCCTCTTACCTCCACGGTACTCACTTGAACATGCACTTTCAAATTGTTTCGATCCTTACAAACTGTTTTTAATGAAAGAAATCTTTTGAAGCG
The DNA here is from genome assembly GCA_037127315.1 of Ascarosepion bandense. Taxonomy (NCBI): domain Eukaryota; kingdom Metazoa; phylum Mollusca; class Cephalopoda; order Sepiida; family Sepiidae; genus Ascarosepion; species Ascarosepion bandense. The sequence continues at coordinate 866,175 of JBBBDQ010001810.1, forward strand.
TACAAAACTAGTTCATCACTCATAAAGATGCCAAGTTTTGGAAAAAATGAAAAAATGAAGCTGTTTGAAAGATGACGAAGGCTGTGGAACAAAATGTCACAGATCTAGTTTAATTAATCTACAAAAAATAATAAAAATACTGTCTTTGAATGTCACTTAAAAAACGTTAAAAACCACTCTCTCCTCTCTCTCTCTCTCTCTCTCTCTCTCTCTCTTTCTCTCTCGAGATATATATATATATATATATATATATATATTAATTTACGCCATTATATATATATATATATATATATATATATATATATATAGGAAAGAATATTAATAAAAAGTTTTGAATTTAAAAATGTACTTTTTTTGGACAGTATTTGTTTACTTTTATTATTGTATTTTATATTTCAGACCGCCCTCGTCCTTCATCAGAAACGAATGATTTTTAAATTTGAATTAAAAACGTATTTCACGATAGCGTCCGAATATGTTTTTTGTGTTTACATCACGTGGTGTGTTTGTTCACAACATGCGGCACGTAGTATACGTGGATCATCACTATGTTATAAATATATATATATATATATATATATATATATATATATATATATATAGTGATGTAAATTAATAAATATACATATTATGGTGCACATATGTGTAGTATTATTATTCAGGTGTTAATAAAACAGTGCTCAATGTATGAACAGGGCTGTATTATATATAAAAATACAGCTGTATTATATATAAAAAATAAGAATAACATAAACGTAAACAATAAAACAACAGAAACTGAAAAGGAAGATAATAACGATTGACATTGTATTTAAATTTTTGAAGATCAAAATTGACTGGGAAGCAAGAAGCTAAAAGTGTTGGAAATTATACAAATAGTAACGGGTCTCCTCATTGGATGATAAATCCACCACATTGTTTTTAAGACAACCCTGTTGATTGGCTGAATTAAGCCGACCTCGTTTTGAAAATTTGGCGGGCCTTACAACGGAACGGAAGAATTTCGCTCTCTTTGGTCAGCCGGCACCGACAGAAACGGTCGCATTAGCACCGCTCCTGACTTATACGTTGCCGCGGGGCCTACAAAAGGCGCCCACATGTCTCACTATCCCGAGACTGTTATACCTAAATTAAGGTATTTTTATTAGGCTAATGCCTTTTCTTTCTATTCTGAGAGACTCTCTCTAAGACCATTATACCTTTTAAGGTATCCTTATTAGGCAAATGCCTTACTTTTGTTAGAGAAAACTTCTCTAAAAATTCTTCTTGGCGAGAATATCGACCTGTTTCGACTGTATGGACACTGCTGAAGGAACCAGACTACAGATGAATAATTCCTGGACGTCGCTGAATTTCGCAGCACCACTCGTAATTTCACCCCCTTCCAAGACGAGGCCGAAGCCCTTCAAGTCACCGGAAGAAAACTAACCACCGCCTCGTAAAGAGACTTCTATAACAAGCTAAGCAGTTAGCTGCAAAAAGTCAACATATTTTTGCAAGGCCAATAAACTTGTTGTTTAAAACCAGGTACGTCTTGTTCTATTTGTTGATATCCATCCACTGCTTGAGCTATGAGCTATGTGAGAGTAATTTCTCACAAAAGAGATTCTCACGAGCGATAGGTGCGAGAAAATAAATTGTTAGCATAAAACGTTCGGTTCGGCTCAGCAATGTTAACTGTAAAATGACGAGAAGCTTGTCTCCAATCTAGTACTGTGTATATATTTGTAATCTTTAGTTACCACACAGGGAAGTTCATCAGCACAATACCATAAAAGTATTTATGAAAGTATTTATGAAAAAGTATTTTATATTACAATTTATGTTATTGTTGTTTTTCTCTAGCTCTCTGTATTACTGGTTCTCATATTGTATTCATGATTATGCTTGGCCGGCTTAGAAGATTTCTGTGGTCTACCATATGCACTGAAGAAGGTCGGAACATAAAAGGCCGAAATGTCGTGAATATAACAATAAAGATGACAGTCCGAACAATGCAGAAAGCGTAAATACTATCTCTCTCTCTCTCCCTCTCTCTCTCCCTTTAACACACACACACACACACAGTTTTAGATATTCTATAGAATACATTTGTACGTTGTATTGCCGATACAGAGTAGAGCTTAATATTTTAATTTTGTTATTACAATGGTTTAAAACTGTTCCTCTTCAGGTGATATGACCATTTTTTAACATGTGTTAATCACCTGAAGAGCAACAGTTTTGTTGTGAAACATGAAAAAAAAAATTTGTAGTCATATTATGCTTTTTATATAAACCATTGTAATAACAAAATTACAATATATATATATATATATATATATATATATATATATATATATATATATATATATACACTTACAATCTTTTGTACTTTTTGCCACTGGTGAAAATAACAACTATTTATGAAAATAACAACTACTTCACAGTGAGGTATCCGTGATAATCAGTTTATAAATTAACAACTAAACATGAATAGTGTGCACTTGAGATTTATCTCTGTGATTAAATTACTGAACCAGCACCTGACAAATATTTAACTTTCTTTCTCTTTTCTCCAGTGTCTCTTTTTCTTGTTGTGTAAATACCTAACGCACTTCAAGAAAAGATAGCATAGTAGTTGTTTCTTCCTAAATCGTACTTACAATAGATCATTATTTTTCGAAGTAACAAACAAAAATAAAATAAAATAAAATAAAATAAAATAAAATAAAATAAAGACTTTTTCGTGGTGCAGTGGATATCAGCTCGGAACACGAAATCGATTAACTGAGTTCGAATTGCAGTTGAATTCGTTGACTTCACTTACCATCAAAGTCACTTAGGAAAGGTACTAATCCGTCTCTTCTCCCTCCAGCTATGGGTGAAATAGCAAGACAGATTGGGTTCTCTAGCCTTGGTTGGCAACTAGTCTACCGTAGAAAGTAATGGCAAACTGCTGCGAAAAAATCAGTTATGTCTCGAAATAGACATGATCACCCAAGCTTGTTTACCGTATGACGCTTTTTTTAATCATATCACCCCGAGCAAGGTGGTAACACCAATGATGTGCAGGGGGCTACATAAGAGTAAAAGCACTAAATAGAAGAGAGTGAAGTGAAGAACAAACCATTTAGAAAGGAGCAAGAGAAGAGAGGGAACACAGGTGTGATGCCAGTTGCAGAGGTGGAGAGAAAGGAAAGGATATACAGGGTGGTGAGGAAAGAACTAGGGTCAAGTGGTTAAGAGATGAGTATTGACCTTGCATTTGAATTCCTGGAGGTTATAGCCGTCAGGAAAGCAAGAATATGGAAGCGAGTTCCACAAGCAGGAAGTGCGAGAAAAGAAGCTGCATTTGGTTGATCTTACTGTGAATGGGTGAGACACTGTTGCCAGTCTGGTTGCACGGGTAAACACCTGTTGCAGAGGCACCAGTGACTTAAGTTCGTTAGAGAGGAAGCCATTAAAGTATTTATAGAACAGACAAAGGGAAGCCACATCCCATCTGTGGAAAAGTGGCTTTAGTCGAACCAGCAAGTTGGTACCTATCACATTACTGATTCTCCTTTGGAGGCTGTCAAGAACACTGAGGTGAACAGCGGGGGCACCTGACCATATATGGCAGCAGCACTCCATGCACGGACAAATAGTTGATTTGTATATATGCAGAATGGTTTCAGGCACGAAAAACATCCTGGCCCGACATAGTGACCCAACCTTCCTAACAGAAACAGCAGCTTAGTCTTAGACGCATTGAAATTGACAAGCCACTTCTTGCTCCAATTCACCACAGAATGCAGATCCCTCTCAAAATCAGCAGCGAGATTATGTTTGTCCGCCATGCCGGGTTTCTTACTGATGCGAGAGTAAATTGTGGTGTCATCTGCGTAGATGCCTACTTGGCTCTTGATCTCGTCTGGGAGGTCATTTATGAAAATAAGGAAGAGCGTCAGGCCTAGGATAGAGCCCTGAGGGACACCAGCGTTTGTACAATAAGATGTGGAAGCATGCCCATTCACCTTCATTATGCGGTTATTTAGGAAGGATTGGATCAGATCATGCAATCGTCCGGTGATACCCTAACCCCGTAGCTTGCATAGAAGGCCAGCGTGCCAAACCCTGTCAAAAGACTTTGAGATGTCCAGAGCAACAGCACGAGCCTCACCGGACTCCTCATGGGCCTGGAACATGTACTCCGTAATGGCCGTTAGCATGTCGGAAGCCATAGCAAAGCGGAAGCCATACTTCCCGTCGGAGAAGAGTTTATGGGCAGTAAGATGCTGAACTATTTCAGCATTAATAATGGCCTCGAACACCTTCCCAAAAATTGGTACAAGGCTGATAGAGCGGTAGTTGGATGGGTCCGAGGGTTCACCAGAGTTCTTGAATACAGGAACGACAGAAGAGGATTTCCAGCATGCAGGAAAACAGGAAACAGAGAGGCAGTAGTTATACAGTTTAGAGAGGACGGAGGAGAGTTTGGGGGCACATTTCTTAAGCACAATCACCAGGGTTTCATCACCACCGCTCGCCTTATGAGGGTCAAGTTTTGCTATTACACGGGATACTACTGTCGGGATAATGCATATATCGTACAGTTTAGCTAGAGTCCTAATAGGGAAGTCTGGTGAGGGTACTTCAGATGAGTCAAATGTGGAGTTGGATGAGAATCTGCGAGCAAAGCACTCGGCCTTGTCCGCTGATGATGTGAGGACCTCAAATTCATTGATTAAAGGAGGGATAGAGGATTTGCTATTTTTCAGCACCCGTTGGCATAACAGCCAATAGTCCTTGGAGCCGAACTTGCGGTCAGCTATGCGCTGTCTCATTCTCTCAGCAAACAACCGCTTGGCGTCATTCAGGATTCTCTTGTACTCATTACGAGCAGACGTGTATAGGCGCCTATTGTGGTCATATGACTGTCTCCGAAATAGTCGAAAGTAGTGATTCCTGTGAACAGGCAGGAGAAAACCAAGGGGAGGAATGAGACGAAACTTCCTGGTAGGTATGAAGGCATCAATGCCAGAACTGAGTTACTGATATACTTATTTGGTATCAAATCCAAAACAGGGTATTCTTCTGTTATGTTTCAAGATTCCTCAGGATGTACCGATTGTAGCTCTACTCAGGTTCCCCACTTATATAGCGCTAAATCGGATGTGCGTTGTGATGCAGTGGATATGGGCTCGGAACGAGAAATCAGAAAGCCGAGTTCGAATTCCAGTTGTGGCTGATAGAATATCTTATGTCTGGCAAAAGTACAAGAAGTAAAAGAATCATTTTTCTATCGAAAACACAGAGACTTACATGAAGTACCTTGAGGAATGTTACCGTAGGTCAAAAGGGTGGCTGCTAGAAGATCTTATGCCTGGCAAAAGTACAAAAATTAAAAGAATCATTTTTCTATCGAAACACAGAGACTTTTTTTTAATCGTTTCACCCCAAGCAAGGCATTCTACTGCCACTATTGCGCTTGGGGCTACATAGGGGAAGGTAAATAGAAAGAGTGGTTAGATATAGGAAATGTCAGAAGGGGGTGATAGATAGTTTGGAGTATAGGAAGAGTATTTGAAAGAATGGAAGCGAGTTAGTGTGTTAGATAGTTTGGAGTATAGGAAGAGTGTTTGAAAGAATGGAAGCGAGTTAGTGTGTTAGGAGGTGTCTATTGACTTTAAATTTAAACTCCTGGAGATTGTAGCCGTCGGAGAAGCAGTCATGTGGAAGGGAATTCCACAGTCGGGAAGTACAGGAAAAGAAACTGTTGGAGTAGAATTTGCGGTTGCATTTTATCGGTTTCACTGTAAAAGGGTGGGATCTAGTTGCTAATCTAGTATCTCGTGCAAATTAAAACCTAGGGGGCACCAGTGATCTAAGTTCATCGGAGCAGAAGCCATGAAAGTATTTATAGAAGAGACACAGGGAAACCACGTCGCGCCGGTGGGAGAGAGACTGCAAGTGGTCTGCCAAGTCAGTATTGATCACATTACAGACCCTCCGCTGTACCTTGTCGAGAAGCCCAAGGAGAATAGCAGGAGCACCCGACCAGATATGGCAACAGTATTCAATGCACGGGCGGATGGTAGATCTATAAATGTGCAGGATAGATTCAGACGGAAAAAAAACCTCCGGGCTCTGCACAGAGAACCGACTTTCATAGCAGCGGATTTAGCAATGGATTCGATATAGTCATTCCACTTGAGGTCCGCTGAAAGTGTGAGACCAAGGAGGCGTAGTGTTTTACTCTCTGGGAGGCAAGCCTGGTCCATGCTAATGGGAGGTAGGAGCGGTTGTCTATGATGGCTAATTGACCTTGAGGAATGTTACCGTAGGTCAAAAGGATGGCTGCTAGAATATCTTATGTCTGGCAAAAGTACAAGTAAAACAATCATTTTTCTATCGATTTTCAATAAAATGTACACGTTACACACAATGGTTAGCAAGCTTGTTTTGTTAGAACCTATTACAACTAACTAGTGAGTTCGATCCTCACTGGGTCAGTCAGTTAAGTGCCATACGTGATACACACTTGGGCGATTATGTCTCGAAAGAAGACTGGGCAGAATATTATCCCGCAGTAGGTTGCCATTGTTTTCTGCGGTAGACTGGTTGCCGACCAAGGCTACAGAACCCAATCTGTCCTATTATTTAATCCATAACTGGAGGGAAGGGACAGATTAATACGTTTCCCAAGGGTATTTGCGCGTAAGTAAAACCCATCCAAATTACGTAAAAAAGTAAAATGACACCGATATCTCATTTTAACAAATATATTTCTTAAAATTACACCAAGATATCTTCAAATACTAAAGAGGAAAATTATTCAATAAAATGGCCATTAGCTTCAACCACTACCTCTGGACGACTTCGGAATCTCCTGTATCTCTTCTGGACAGTCTCCTTGTTTAAGTTGGTGAATGCTTCCAGAATCCTTGCCTTCAGTTCACCTTTAGTGTTACAGGGAGTTTTCTTGGTCTCTCATTCAACTGCGTCCCACACATAATTATCAGGAGGTTTGCAGTTGGAGAGTTAGATAGCCTGATGTAAGGGATGATGTGTTTGCAGAAATTGTCTGAGAACCACAGCTGGGTTCTCCTGCTTGTATAGCATGGTGTAGAGTACTTTTGCCAGACATAAGATCTTCTAGCAGCCACCCTTTTGACCTACGGTTATTTGAGGATCGATATTACATCAAATTTAAACACTCTTTATTTGTTTCTAATGACATTTTCGCGTTGGTTTATTAATCAGAAAACAAATGGTTATTGGAAATTCTGGCTGGAAAGGTTTAACAGAGGATACTTCGGCGTTCAATGGTTAAAGTAATTCATATTTGATAAATGATGATAAATTGTGATATTAGCTTCAATGTTTGTTTTTCAGTTCCATTCATACTGTAGCGAACCAGCCTCATTGCCCTCGTATTCCATTGGTGAAACACGAACAGCTTCTTCCTCAAATCCGCTATCATGTGGAATTGATTTCCAACATATATTCATAAACTCTGACTTACGTTTTACAACCTAGCAAGATCTATAACTACCTAGAGTGGCTCTTTAGCTGTGTATATGGCGAAAATTATTGTAAAAAAAACTTTTAATAATCGATTATTTTAATTAGGTGAAGCCAAGAAATTTCATTTTTCTTTTTTGAATTTATGAAAAGTTAAATTTTTCATTTTTTAACATTTTTAAATGTCATAGAATGTTTTATATATGCAAAGCTTCATGGTCAATTTGCGCGTTATTTTCTATTTTTCTAAATGAAAATAGAATGGTTCATTGGTTAATACTGAACAATAACATGTGCATCAAATGAATTTATAAATATTTAATAGTTGCCTATATTGCAGTTTCATCAATGAAAAAATGAATAAAATTTAATGTGTTTCGGATGAGTTCATCTTTTCCTCCTTGCCTTGCAAAATTTTGCAAAGTAATAATAAAAGAACCATTCTATTTTAATTTAGAATTGTCCACTTGGCAATAAATATTAAAAATAGTATGAAATACATCATTTCTTTTAAAAAACTGGGATCGCTTAATAATTATGGCCTGTAGTGTATATAGGTATGTTCATATATATATATTCTTTAGCTTCCGTCTTTATTGTACAGAAGATTTTTCTGTAAATAAAGACGGAAGATGAAGAATGTTCGCCTGAAGTAGATCTATACTTCCGCTTAACTATGGAATAACGTGTCTGTTTTAATTTTTACATTTATTTGCTCCATATGTATTTATATACATATATATTTAGAGCTCTCTTATAGAGTTATCCTACCACTGTATGTACAGGATACTCCTTTGGATTCTTCTATACCCACACCGCATGCTGATATATATATATATATATATATATATATATATATATATGCTATAGTCATGAGTATTTTCCTACCTACCTACAAATGTTCATATTTATCTCTATTCATTATCTATCTATCTATCTATCTATCTATCTATCTATCTTTACCTGTATCACTCTGGTGTTCTTTTATACATCATCCCTCTTTCCATATTGTATTTTTCTTCCTTTTAACTATAGAATATCTTAAAAATATAATAATCTGGGCTTTTACAAAGTTCCAGAAGCTAGTGTTGCATGCTTTATTGACATTCCCATACATGAATCGAATTTAAGTATCAAATTATAAGAATTTGTTCACTGTGTTTTGTTATGGATTTTCCGGGTTAGGAAATATCATAAAACTTTATTCATTTTGCCTTGTATCGAAACAGGAAGTACAGGTACTCATTTTGTAAGTGGAAATTTGCAGGTGTTTTGTTAACTGCAATTAAAAGATTCGTGCTGTTATTTAGTTGTTGTTTTTTTGTTGTTGTTGTTTTTTTGTTTTTTTTTTGTTTTCTACCATTGTGATTTTGTATTCCGTAACGTACAAGGCAGGATATTATATGCGGAGATTTCTTGCTTGGGTTTAGTTAAATTATTTTCACGCATTAAGAATAGAATTTCTAACCACTGGGCCCATAATCCTATACTTTTAATCGTAAAAGTGCATCTTTGTTTCTCGAATCAGAACAAAAATAAATATATTCCCTTTAGATATATATAACATATCTAACAATTTTAACAATTTTTTCTGTTTCTTAATACATTGCTTAGCTTTTCGGGGGCAACTTTCGCTATTCCATCTCTCAGTTTTAAATAGTATGCTTTTTTACTATTTCTCCTGATCCCTGTTTTGCTGACCATTTACACAAGCTTTTTAAGTATATTACGCGCTGCTTTCCTCTGTCTCTCTTTTTTCGGTATGTACACCTCGACGTGGTGTAATGGTTAGCAAGCTTGTCTCGCTAGAATCTATTACAACTGAATAATGAGTTCGATCTTCACTGGGTGTTCCATACTTTCGGCCTTGTGCCACATCTAAGCGACGGTTAGAAAATCAACTTTCTTGCTTTCGATATGCCCTTGTTGTAGAGTGGCTGACACCCCTGCAGCACTCTTAGTAATGGAATAGTCCATTGTTTGAAATTATTTATTTGATTAAAAAATAATAGCATTTGAAGCGTAATATTCGAGTGTCATTCGGGTAATTTTCGGACTGAATACTTCGGCGACTGTTGCAATCTAAACCTCCCTTGCCTGTGTTGTAAGTTCTGTCATTGTAACTAATGTACTGTTCTGTGTATATCCGTTTTGCACTGGATATTGTGCTGAATAATACCGCAGCACAATTTCTCTGTTTATCGTATCCACTTCAGTCCTTGCAGGGTCCTTGCCTACAGATGGAGTGTATCGACATACCCATGACTGCCCCTCAGATTGTCATATCTTCTTAGGAAAGATGGTGATCACTTCCTGTTATCCACGGTTTAGAATTCAGGGTTTTACTTCTGTTAGGTTAGTTGCCATCAAAAGTTAGAAAACAGTCTACACTACTACTAAACTCATAGTAATAGAAGGGAAAGATGGGTTTCTGTCTTTCTTTTTTGTGCTAAATGAACGGAACGGGTAAGATTGTAATTTGAACTTCATTCGTCTATTCCATATTTTATGCAGATAATCGTTATGCCACCCTGACACCCGCTAAGTGTTTATATAGAAAAACACTTGCAAATCTTTATATAATTCAGTCGTTACACCTTTTCATTTCAGTCGTTACACCTTTTCATTTCCGTGGTACATAATCGTTTTGCAGAGATTTTACAAACAAATTCTACTAAACCTATTACGGAAAGTTCCAGAGATTAACGAAATAAAATTATCAACCGACTTATTTAATTTATTTCTTTCAATAGTGAAAAAAATCTTATCTAATCTTCTATTTTTTCCAAGGACACCCATGATACTTTTTTACTTACACTCACAGGTTATGAAAGAAAAGGAAGCTGTGATGAGCAAGGATCACCTATATCCTAAAGGGACATGGAATTAAAAACATATTCACAATAGGTAAATAGGTATTTATACGTCATCAATTATTATTATGTTGTCATTTTTCATCATGATTCGATTTCTGCTATAGCTGCACTACCTACCAAGTCTGCGGAAAGACCTAAGGAAGGTCGTGGTATGTTGCTATGGCTCCATTTCATGTTTTTTCTATCTCCTCTAACATCCCTAGCGTTACATAGACATACTTCTCCTTGGTGTGTGGGCTGTACTTAACAAGACAATTTTTTGTAGTTCTCTTAAGCTGGGGTTCCCATGTATTCTTTCAATGTGTTGTTTTGTTCCATTTTTTATCATTCCAAGTGCACCTATTATCACTGGAACGATTTTTGTTTTCAATTTTCACGTGTTTTCTATTTCAATTTCCTGGTCTTTATATTATGACAGTTTTCTTCTTCTTCTTCTTCTTCTTATTATTATTATTATTATTATTATTTGTGCCGTGTTCATTCGAAGCGTTGTCAATCATGGCTATCCGTAATTTTCTGACCTTTGTAGCTGTTAATAAATGTTGTCTTTTTTTTACCTTTCCTCAATGTCCTGAATTCATTTACTTAATGTTACTAAAATGTTCGCTAGGTTATACATTGCTTTCCTGTGTTCAGCTTTCCTTAACCTGTCTTGTGAGTATCACATTTTGCAAGCCATTTTTATTCATTATATACCCAAGATATTTCAGCCGTCTTTTTTGAAGAAGGTCGATTCTCTATACAGGGCCAAGAAGTTTTTTTCCGTCTGAAACAATCCTGCACATATACAAATCTACCATCCGCCCGTGCATTGAATACTGCTGTTATATCTGATCGGGTACTCCTGCTATCTACCTAGGGGTCCTTGACAAAATCCGACGGAGAATCTGTAATGTGATCGATCCCGGATATTGTGTTGAATAATACCGCAGCACACTTTCTCTGTTTATTGTTTCCACTTCAGTGATCCAACAGTCCTGCAAGTTTCAAATTTACTTAACTCTATTTCCTTACGATGTGTCTTTTTCATTTCAACTATGATTTTCTGATCTGTTTAAAAAACACAAACAAATGTGCCTTAGTGTAAAAATTACAGCGTCAAACTTGCAAATAGATAACGTCTTCTAGATTTAATTCAGAAGTTCGACAATTGTTCCTATTTGCTGGGTGCAAACTATCTCAACCACCAAATACACATAAATGTGAACAAACTTGAATAGATTACAATTCAACATGACCATAACGAGACGGGAAGGGCTCAGTAATATTAGCATTGGATTTCAGGGCGAAACCAAAATTTCTTGACTCATCTTGGCGTTAAACAAAGCCAAATAGTAGACATTACATTCCATATATGGGTGGAGAGGAACGGGGTGTTGATTACCAACCGTTAGTAATAATGGCCTAGTGTTTATCATTTATTTGAATTTTGTAAGCCCGGTGCATTTATATAAATGTAGCATGTTTGTAAATTCTGTTATTGTCTTCGGTAGAAAAATGACTCAGTGAAGAATACATTTTCGTGCGTCTTAAATAAAATGATGTCAGATAATTATTTTACGACTGATATTCAACAGAAGATCGTGGGAATGCACGCCATATATACTGGGACGAACCATCCCCATTCCCTTTCGTATTCGATTATTAAGAAAAAAGTTTCACTTGGGTAGCGTCTTGCCTAGAAAAGTTACTTTCTGGAAGAAGCTCCCGCGGGAATGTTTTCCCGGTCAATATAATCTTAACTTCTAAGTTATCATATCTTAATAAACTGCACTTCTTTTCTTCTCCACTTACACTCATTCTTCAACCTTATTTAGTGATATTTTTCCTTGAGTGGCTCTTGGGCCTCGTACTGGTTGAACATTTAGTACAAAAATGGATAAATAAAAATAGTCGCAAGTCGGGTACGTGCAAAATTCTAAGTAAATACAGGGTGACCAAAAGAAAAAAGGGAAAATTTTAACAATCCAATAAAACCAAGAGTGATGAGAGAAAAATATTTTATTTAAAGTAATTGAAAACTCTTTTCTTCGTTTCTATTGAGATTTTCCGAGGACAAAACTGGAAGAGGCCGAAATGTGGTTCTACAGAAGGATGCTACGGATATCGTGGACTGAGCATACAAGCAACGACGAAGTGTTAGAAAGAATGGCAACAAAAAGGAAATTGATGCTGAGCATCAGGAAGAGACAACTGAAGTTCCTGGGACATGAAATGAGGAAGGAGAGCCTGGAGAACCTGATACTGACTGGACAGATAGAAGGAAGGAGAGACAGAGGAAGGCAGCGGATAACATATTTGCAGGGACTGATCAGGTGGATGACGGAACGGGGGTTGCCAGGAGCAACAGGAGCAAACATACTAAGAGCCACAAGGGATAGGGAGACGTGGAGAGCCATGATCGCCTACGTCCTGAAGGGACAGGGCACATAGAAGAAGAAGAAGAAGAAGAAGAAGAAGAAGAATTGAAAACTTAAAACATGACATTTAAGAAACAATGACGGAATTTTCATTTTTTTTTAAATTACGTGCTGTAGATTGCGTCTTCCTGTACGAATGCATTCTTGAAATTTACTGTTGAGATTCCTCTTTGATAGTTGAAACATCTCAGGTGGGATACTGTGAATTTCATCCTGAATTCTCTGTTTTAATCCGTCCAGAGTTCTTGGTCGACTCGTGTACACTTTTGTGTGATAGCCCCACAAGAAAAAATCACAAACGGACAGATCTAGTGGAACTCCCTCTGCGCAGCTGTCAAACTATCACCGTTTTTATAAAACATTTTTATGGCTAACGCATGCTGTTGCCCATCCACTGATCCATAGTTACCGAAATGACAGAGTGTTTACTTCGTGAGGCCACTGTTTCGCAGTGCTGACACCTTTTTTTTTTAATCATATCGCCCCAAGCAAGTCGGTGACGCCACTGAGGCGCATGGGGCTACTTAAGAGTAAAATGATTGGAAAAGAGAAAGCCGGGAACCACATCCTAAACAAGGAAACAAGGGATGAGCATCTTCACCTGTTCAAAAGACGTAGGTGGAGTGTGAACCGGGCGATAGTTGCTTGTATCTGCCAATACACACTTAAAAAATTCCCGTTTTGGGAGGTCACTATGAATTTTGTAGTTTAAAATCGCAAAAATTACTAATTCAAATATTTTAGCAATGAGGGAGAAACTATTTCTATTATGTTATATAAAAGTTTACATCATAAAATAAAACGTCCATGCAATTTCTCTCTTGTTTTGCGGTATTTCATCCCTGGTAGACGATTTGTTGGCGAGATACACCCATTTTTATTTTTATTAAATTCAAATCATCGATTTGCCTCATCATAAAATTAATATAAAGCATTACTGCTCATAAGACTTAAATGCGTGATTTTTTTCTTATAAAAATTGAAATGATTTATGATTGAAATTTATGAAATTTGAGTAAATGGATCATAATTCAAAAGATTGTTTTTACTACTAATCAAATTCAAATATTTCTTGCTATTGCAATTTAAACAATTCCAAATAAGATTCATATGAATTGTTTTGTTGTTTAGAAAATTCATGCTTTCTCACAATATAAAAAAGTGGCTTTTTATTCTAAAAAAACTTATATAAGTTACTATTTTTGTTTCGAAATTTCAAACATTTTCTTGCAATACAAACAAGTGGCTATATTCTTAATGAAATGCACACATGCTGCTTTCTTGTTTAAAAAATTTAAATGTTCTCATACTATATAAACAAATAGCTTTATTCCTAATAATAATCGTATAAATTACATTCTTCCTCATAAAATTCAAACAAGCACTTTTTTAACTTAGAATTCAAAATACAAATAAGTGATTTCATAAACATAATTTTCAAATAAAAAAGTTTGTTTTTTATGTTTGAGACTTAAATTAATTTGTTCTCTTGCACATAAAATTGAAAAAAGTTCAAATTACTAGCTTACTTGTTTATAAATTTTAAATAAGTGATTATCTAGCTTATAGAACTAAAAACATGCAAATGATTTTGTATTTTGCTTATAAAATTCGAATAACCAATTTTCTGGCTGAAGAGATTCAAATTAGTAATTTTCTTTTACATCAAATTAAAATTGTTTTCTTACTAATAATGTTTAAATAAATGATTTTTCTTTTTGCTTATAGAACTGAAATGAATGCTTTTCATGATAAAAAAATCAATCAGATTTTTTGCTTCTAAAATACAAATCTAGAAAAATATTTTCTTCCTCATAAATTTAAAATTAGTGTTTTCTTGATTATAAAATTTAAAATAGGTACTTTTTTCTTAATTATGAATTTAAAATAAATACCATTATTGCTTATAAATTTCAAATTAGTGCTTTTCTTGTTTATAAATTTAAAAAATATTTTTCTTGTTTATAAAATTAAAATTAGTGCATTTCTTGTTTATAAATTTAAAATAATTACTTTTTTGCATATAAATTTGAAATTAATACTTTTCTAGTTTATAAAATTAAAATTTGTAATTGCCTTGCTTATAAATTTAAAATTAGTTCTTTCCTTACATATCAATGTAAAATGTGCACTTTTCATATTTAACATAAGGGCATTTTTCGATAATAAATTTAAAATATTTGTTTTTTGTTTATAAACATAAAGTGGGTGCTTTTCACAGCTCATAATGTAAATTATGTACTTTTTGTGCTCATAAATTTAAAATATTTTTTCTTGCTTATAAACTTAAAATAAGTGTTTTTTTTTATAAAATTAAAATCGTTTTTCCCTGACATTAAATTTGCACAAAAATATTGTGAAATTCCACTTTTCTCAAAGATTTCATATTTAACAAGATTTTTATTCATTATTTTCCTTCGATTTCTCTTCAATGCAAATTTCACTATAAATCGTGTATATATCTTTTTATTTGCTAAATAATGTATCTTTATATGTAATGAACTGAAAGGAAGATTTGTTTCTAAAGATGACAACAATTCTTCATGAAAGAATTTGCTTTCAAGTCAGTTTCTTTTGTTTTCTCTTATATGTTATTGATAGCTGGTAAGAAATTAACCCACGTTAAATCTAATCTATCACGAAACCGCAAAAGAAAACGCAGAAAATTATATAACAAACTAGCATCTTACCAGCCAGATTCCTGTATTTTGTCGTGCAACCATTGTAGCATAGGTTGCAGAAAAAATACTTCCCACATATAACTCCCCGAAATACCTCTCAAATAATGGTAAGACAATAATGACAATCTTGTTTTTATCTAGCTAATGTCTTACCATTAGGTGGGAGACATTTCTGTTAGATATTTTTGCGCACCTAGTATCTGAGCTTTTTGCCTAGATTCAAAATGGTCGTTCCCTGACCATCTATCTATAATCAGTATATTGTTTATACAGGATGACCCAAAAAAAGGGAATATTTAAGTGTATATTATCAGAGATGAGCAAGTGGCAGCACTGCAAAACAGTGGCCTCACGAAGTAAACACTCTGCCATTTCAGTAACCATGGATCAGTGGAACGGGCAACAATAACGATGAATTTCTAAGCAAGTTATGAATGTCAGATGAGGCCCATTTTCAACTCACAGGTTACGTGAATAAGCAGAACTACCGTTACTGGGCAGACACAAATCCTAATGAAGTTCACGAGCGCCCTTTACACGCTAGTAAGGTGACAGTATGGTGTGCTGTTTCAGTCCATGGGATCTTCGGATCTTTTTTTTTTTTTCTATTTAAACATGGGATCACAGTCATTTCAAGAATGAATTCATACAGGAGAACGCTAACTACAGGACGTAATTTTTTTTTAATGAAAATTCCATCTTTGTTTTTTAAATGGCATGTTTTGAGGTTTCAATTCAGTTAAGTGCCATACGTGATACACGCTTTGGGCGATCATGTCTCGAAAGAGACATGACTGACTGGGCAGAAGATTATCCCGCAGTAGGTTGCCATTACTTTCTGTGGTAGACTGGTTGCCAGCCAAGGCTATAGAACCCAATCTGTCCTGTAATTTAACCCATAACTGGAGGGAAGAGATGTTTGTGCGCAAGCGAATGCAAGGCAATCAACTGGAATTGGAACTCGGCACCTTTATTACTTTGAATAAAATATTTTTCTTCCATCACTCTTGGTTTTATTGGATTGTTAAAAAGTTTCCGTTGTTTTTGTGGTGAGTGGGGGTCACCCTGTATATGATATATATATAATATTTGTGCGTCCGGCCTACCTTGGATACGCGGCTTAGTGTATACATATGCACAGAAATGCAAATGGGCGAGCCGAGTTTAAATTTCGGGATAATCAGTCGCGTTCACTTTAGCACAAATGCCCTTGGGAAAATCATGTCTCCATTTCTTCACTCCGTAACCCTACAGCTAGGTTTTAAATATCAAGGAGGATTGGGTTTTCTCACATTTTTCTAGAGAAAGAACATTTGCGGATTCGCAATCAGCTTAGAGTGGGATGGTCCCAATTAAACTTTTTTACTCTGGACAGACCTACTAGTGTAGTACATATAATGCATCTATGACCCTATCTTAGTTTCAGGACACGTCACTACTTTAGTATTTACTGGCTTGGTGGATATGTCACTTACTTGACTATATACGGACCAGGTGTTCGATTCACTTAATCTTTGCTTTAGCGTTTTTAGATATACTTTTTAATGTTATAATGGTCTATGGTCAAATCACTGAGGTTAGACAACACTGAGCCCGGTCAATACTTAGTGAAGAACCGCTTTAGAATACCGGGTACTGTAAGCAACCTGATACAATTCGAAATATGTTTCGGTTTAAATAACCTACAAAGTGTCGCTAAGCCGTAAAAAACAATACAGTCAATCATTATTACCTGCAACTTAAGTATTGTATTCAGTTGTGTTTGTCTGTTTGTTCGTTTATCCGTGGTCAAGATATCTCAAGATTCTCTATATGGATTCGGATGAAACTTCAGGGATGATTGGCTTCATGACTGGAACAAACTGATTAGATTTTTGGTTCGATCAGGTAAGAGATAAAATTTCTGGGTTGTTTTTCAGGTTTTATTAATAAAATTTAATTTTTGCCTTTCAAATGTCAAATGTTGAATAATCTCCCCTAGATCATTTTAAGTACCGAATAACCTCCCCTGTTTCATTTCAAGTGTGCATTTAATTTTGAAAGTGGTCGAGTTTATTTCATTTTGTTTTTCACCCCTGAGAGTGGTCATATTCATTGTAGTTATTCTTTCCCATTTTAATAATCTTTTCTTGCTAATCACTGACCTGACGTTGTAACTGCTCTGGAGGTTTGCTGTCTTTGACTGCACCCTATAGTTATATATAATATTATAGGAATCAATATATTATTTATATTCTAAAAAAATAAGCAAAGCCAATGAGGCAGTTCTAGAATAATTTTTATCGCCAAAAATATATATAAATATATATTTATTTTATTTCTCTATATTTTGGGGCCATAAACGATTTGATTTGCTATCCTATCCTATATATATATATATATATATATATATATATATATATATATATATATATATAGTGTTTAATTGTGATCATTTTTATCGCTGAGGTAGTTGTTTTAAACCCACGTGTAACTGCAGAATAAGAAATGAATGTCCCTCAAACGGTAATTGTTTACAAAACAATGAAATATACCAAGCGACGGTAAAATCAATTAAAATAATTATACATAGAAGTAACAGAAGGACTCTGGAAACGAAGAAAATACGCACACAAAACATTTTTCAGAAATTTAAATACAGGAACAGCGCAATGCTTTCTAAATATATCTGGGAAATTAAAAACAAAACCCAAAACACACCAAAAATATCATGAAAAATACGGAAAATAACAACAGCCTACAACAAACAATCAAATAACTGCAGACTTTGCTTGGAGGAAAAAATAGCTATTATTACCTTCCTAGACCAAAACAAACTACTAAATAAACGATCTGAACTCATCTGAAAATGCAGACATGAAAACAAATTTTTACTATGTCACTTAAAAATTGAAAACTGAAAAGAATAAATAAATAATAATAAAGAACAAATAATTTAATCTAAGCAAGTCATAAACAAAATAACAAACCACTGCCGCCATAACAACCATTAGAATAGTTACAAATAAGATAAAAATAATGAAAACAAAAAATGAATAATAAATAAATAAATAAATAGCAAATCCAAATAAATAAATTAAACATCGAAAACCGAAAAGAATAAATAAATATTAAATAAAAACAAGTAGAATAAATTTCCCCGAATAAATAAATAACCCACTCCCATCAAAATAACCGTCAAAAGGATTACCTACAATTCACCACTGACCCGTATATATAAATAGCCGAGGAAAAACCCAACACATGTTTTTTGTTTTTTTTTTCATTTCACCCCAAGCAAGGCATTCCATTGTCACTATTGCGCATGGGGCTACATAGTGGAAGGTAAAGAGGAGGAGTGGTTAGGTGTAGGAAATATCAGAAGGAAGGTGATAGATGGGTAAGGATACCAAGGATGAGGGATGGGCAGATGGGAAGAGTGTTTGAAAGAACGGGAGCGAGTTAGTGTGTTAGGAGGTGTCTACTGACCTTACATTTAAACTCCTGGAGATTGTAGCCGTTGGGGAAGCAGTCATGTGGAAGCGAATTCCATAGTCGGGAAGTGCGAGAAAAGAAACTGTCGGAGTAGAAATTGCGGTTGCATTTTATTGGTTTCACTGTAAAACGGTGGGATCTAGTTGCTAATCTAGTTTCTCGTGCAAATTCGTGGCCTGATAATGGTGCCCAGCATGAAACAGTCGGTCACCTCTAAGTGTCACTTATGAGTGTAGACTTTTATATTTCCATACGCTCTAACCCTGATATTGAGCACTTTATACTATAACTATAGCACATCTTAAATTTATATCTAAACTTATTTATAAATGGAACTTTTTCTGTGTGTGTGTCCATTACCTATAGACTCTGAAACGGCTGATCCGATTTTCTTGAAAATGTACACAGTTGTATTATAAGCGTCCGTGAGTGTTCTTAGCTAGGGTTTGTGTCGAGGTACCCCCGATAAATATCGAAAATCAATAATCGAAAAAAATCAGGTTATAGAAGGAGTGTTCTGATTTTAATCAAATTTCATACACTCATAGACAAAGACATAAGAAACGATATTCAGAAGTTTCAAGGTTGCAGTTCTTATAATAGTGCAGAAAATTGATGATATATATGGAATATAAAAGGCAAGATGTTTGTGTGTGTGTGTTTATCTGCCTGTATGTCTGTTTTTGTTTTTTTTTTTGTTTTTTTTTTCAGCCCTTTTATTTTAGTTTTTACTTCGGGTTTGGCGCTAAGTAGGTATAATTGTAGTTCTGAGTCTCAGACATGATACTGATTTACTCAGAGGACTTATTTAGCCTTCAGAATTCAGTTTACGACGAAAAAACTTATTTGATATCAATACCAGGAAATCAAAATTTGACTTACATCCATTCATTTTTCTTTCAGTCTACGGTTTCGCTTTAACTAGAAACAACTATTGCTTTTTAGTCTTTCGTGCCAACGTCCAAAGAGTCTGAGCTCCAGGACCATGGATTAGTTTTAAAGCTTTCATTACACCCGAGCAACGCTGGGCTATACTGCTAGTTCTTATATATATATATATATATATATATATATATTGTCAACATTTATATAAGTATATATATTTGTATCTATGAACACAGAAGAAGCCTCATTAATGATAATTTAACTAATGCATTTGTCATCCACAAAAATAAATTTGACCACAATTTCGACCTAAAAAACACCATAATCATCAAAAGAGAAAATAGTTTATTTACAAGGAAAGTTCTTGAGAGCATCGCCATCAAATATCAAAATATTAATCTACGGCCCCCTTTTTTATTTTTTTTATTTTTTTTATTTTTTTACCCAATCTTACACTGATCAAAAAAAGATTTTATTTAAATATGAACTATGACGTTTTTAAATGTTTAATATTTCCACCTAATCTTATAAATATTTATGAGCACTTTTTCTAATACCAAAAATATATCTTCATAAATATCTTAATTAAAATAAAATTCATTTCAACCTTTTGCGTTGATAAAGTCGGTCACAAGACGAAACGCGTAGGCGTGAAAAATATAGCTTTCCTCTTGTCTTTTACACATATATATATATCAGGTATGCTATATTTATGGGTTAAAGTACTTAATCTGAGGTATTGTGTTTAGGTTGACGATTCTAGGCTTTAAAAACATTGTCAACTTTTATATTTACATATGCTCTATACCTGAGATTAAGTACTTTAACCCATAAATATAGCATAACTTATATATATATATATATATATATATAATCATTTCACCCCGAGCAAGGCAGAAATGCCACTGATGTGCAGGGGGCTACATCACTGTAAAAAGATTAATTAGAAAAGAGTGAGGAGTACAAACTAGTTAGAAAGGAGCAATAGAAAGCTGAGAATGCAGGTGCGATGACAGATACATAGGTGGAGAGAAAGGGAAGGTTATACGGGGGTGGGGAGAGAGCTAGAGTCCAGTGGTTAATAGATGAGTATTGACTTTGCATTTAAATTTCTGGAGGCTGTAGCCGTCAGGAAAGCAAGAATACGGGAGCGAGTTCCACAGGCGGGAAGTGAGAGAGAGGAAGCTGCAGGAGTAGAATTGTCGTCTGCATTTGGCTAACCTGACTGTGAATGGGTGGGACCCAGTTGCCAGTCTGGTTGCACGAGTAAACACCTATTAGAGGAGGCTCCAGTTGAGGAGGCACCAGTAACTATATATATATATATATATATATATATATATATATATATATATATATATATATATATATCCGTGGGTTTATGTTCTCTGAAGACATTACTTATGTATACTGGTGTGTATGTAACACTTTTGCAACACATGCAAATCTCTGATATCTGCGACTTTGTTTGAAGAAGGCGTCTTGTTTACCAAAGAGGATAATATGGAACCAAAAGAAAAACACATTTGCTCAATTCAAATAAATAAATAAAATGGTAAATATTCGCACGTCCCAAACAATGCGCGCGGTTCGTTACGCGTTTTGTTCCTGGGGATCAACTAACAGTCGAATAAGTATCGTCCACGAACACGAATTCTATCTGCGTGCGAACACACACACACACACACACACACACACACACACACACACACACACATAATGTCTTCGCCATGGAATACATATACGCGTACATATATATATATATATATATATATAGTTAAACAAGACTGTCTAGGTAGTTTTTAATGTTATTATTCTAATTTTCTTGAAATGGGTACAAGTGTTTTCTTTTTTGGGATTTAATGAATGTACAGAATGCTTCGTCATTTTTAGCGAACATATGTAAAAGAGCAAATGCTAGCAATATAGATAAATAGAGAGAGAGAGAGAGAAATTAATAGATATAAATAGGAACATTTGTAGGTAAATAGGAAACTATTCATATAGACAAATTCGAAATGTTATAGATAGATAGATAGATAGATAGATAGATAGATAGATAGATAGATAGATAGATAGATAGATAAGAAAACTGGTAGATAGATAAAAGATAATAAGTCAAGGGAATAGATAGATAGATAGATAGATAGATAGATAGATAGATAGATTATGAAAAAAGAAGAGATAGATATATAGATAGATTATGAAGAGAGAAGAGATAGATAGATAGATAGATTATGAAGAGAGAAGAGATAGATAGATAGATAGATAGATAGATAGATAGATAGATAGATAGATGTTTTTGGGAAAATGTAAATATATATGTGTCAGCATAGTTGTGTACATCTACTGATGTGTGATATTATTTACGTGTACCTTGTTGAGCACTTCGGTTTCACTTTCTCAGTGATTCTACAAGCTCAAATATCTCGTGTTTGTTTTTCTGCTTAATGATTGCGACAGACTTTAAGTGAACTGTTATATATTATTACTATTTGCTTTCTCCGTCATGCTCTTTCATTTCAGTTGGGCAAACATTATATGGATCTTGCAATTTTATCTCAGTGAAAAAACAAAGGCAAGAAAGAAATGTAAGTTATAAAGCAAAAAATACATGACAGTTTTAAAGCAAGTTAAAAATCTCAGGACCGTTTTTAAAAAGTTAAAAATCTCAGGACAGTTTTAAGAAAATCTAAACATCTCAGGACAGTTTTAAGGAAAGGTAAAGATCTCAGGACAGTTTTAAGGAAAGGTAAAGATCTCAGGACAGTTTTAAGGAAATCTAAAGATCTCAGGACAGTTTTAAGAAAGGTAAACATCTCAGGACAGTTTTAAGGAAATCTAAAGATCTCAGGACAGTTTTAAGGAAAGTTAAAAATCTCAGGACAGTTTTAAGGAAATCTAAAGATCTCAGAACAGTTTTAAGAAAGGTAAAGTTCTCAGGACAGTTTTAAGCATAGTTAAAAATCTCAGGACAGTTTTAAGGAAATCTAAAGATCTCAGGACAGTTTTAAGAAAGGTAAAGATCAAAGTACAGTTTTAAGGAAAGTTAAAAATCTCAGGACAGTTTTAAGGAAATCTAAAGATCTCAGAACAGTTTTAAGGGAAGGTAAAGTTCTCAGGACAGTTTTAAGGAAAAATAAAGATCTCAGGATTGTTTAAGGAAAGTTAAATGTCTCAAGACAGTATTTTTAGGAAAGGTAAAAATCTCAGGATAGTTTTTTTTTAGGGAAGGTAAAGATCTCAGGACAGTTTTAAGAATAGATAAAGATCTCAGGACAGTTTTTTTCTTTGGCAAGTTAACGATCTTAGGACAGCTTTAAGGAAAACTAAAAATCTCATGACAGTTTTAAGAAAAGCTAAATTTAATTGGAGTAGATAGACTAAACTATCGCCCGGTTCACACTCCGCCTACGTCTATTGAACAGGTGAAGAGGCTCATCCCTTTTTTCCTGTTTAGGATGTGGTTTCCGGTTTTCTTTTTTTCATTCTTTTTACCCTTACGTAGCCCCCTGCGCATCAGTGGCGTTACCGCCTTGCTTGGGGTGATATGATTAAAAAAAATATATCTAGCATGTGTGTTGTGGGGCAATGGATATCTGCTCGAAATGAGAAATCAGAGAGCCGAGTTCGAATTCCAATTGAATTCGTTGCCTTCGCTTACATGCAAATACTGCTGGAAAAAGTATTAATCTTTCTCTTCTCCCTCCAGCTATGGATTAAATAGAAGGACAGATTAGGTTCTATAGCCTTGGTTAGCAATCTGTTTTCCGCAGAAAGAAATGGCAGTCTTCAAGGTAATAAAGGAAACGATTCGGTTGAGAGCTATGATCGCCTACCTCCTGATGGGAGAACTCATTTAAAATGTTTATTTTTTATGAATCATTTATTAATTAGCATTATATTGATCAGTAATTAAGTTTCGATTTTATTTTTAAACTGACAAATTGTAAATATACATTTTTTTAAATTTAGAATATTTCTCTCAATTTGATTATTATGAAGAATAAGCATGAAAGCAATCTGAGGTTTAAATAATCTCTGCTAAGTTCAAAAACTATATTAACAAAATAACAAAAATCACCTTGAGAAATTAAGAATTTTTGTTGAGAGATTGTAGCGGATAATAAATTAATTAAATCAACTCTCTTTTTTTTTTTCATTTTTACAAAAATTCACAATGACGTGTAAAATCCTGGTTTTCCCAAATAAAAAAAGGATTGACCAAGTAGATGTTAAAATGATTTTTGACCAATGAGACCGACTTGTAAGATTTGGAAGAACTTGGCAATCCCGTGTGAAATTCAAAATGACTATATAAATGACCTCGGCGTCAGTCAAGAGAAAGAGATAGAAGCTGCGAGAAAGACAACACTAAAATGTAACTCTCAACTTCAAGCGACTCGGACATTTTCCTCTTCCGATTTCTTCTTATCTATTACAACAGTTACTATTAGAACATTTTGTACGAACTCTACCCTTAACTTCTTAATGTTTTTAATTGTACATTAACTCCTAAGACTTATGTTAGTCTTTCCCTTTAATAAATTTCTATTTTAAAATGCAAAATGTATATTTTATTCTTCTTACGCAATTCCACACAATTCCACATATTCTAACCTGCCTGTAAAGATCTTGTGGAAGAACCAGCCAGTACTCAACTAGAATAGAAGTTGGGTCTGACTGACGAAAAAACATCAGGACAAATTGGTAGGTGGTTTAAATAATAACCTAAGAGATTCCATTCTGTTACAGGCAAGTCTATTCCGTAAGCAGTGATTGGCTGATAATTTCAGTGTGTACATTGAGCTCCATAAATATTGAGCACAATATCCACCATTTGTCTTTGGGCCACATACAACAGGTGTTCGTGTTGTTTGTGCTACTCTTCGAAGGCGATTGAAGCGTAGTGTCGGTGCGATCGAAGTTGCGTTGGCGAAAGCAACCCGGTTTTGGTACGATTTCGGTACGGTATCGTAAGGGAAAGTGACGGCGATAAGCAAAGCCTCTGTCGGCAGGAGGACAATGGCCGAGGAAAGGCCCAAGAGTCCGGTTCCCGCGGCAACTGGGAAAGGGAAGGAATGGCAAGCGCCTAGCACGGAAAAAATGCGCTTGGCCATGACTTCCAAGCAGTTGGAAGAACCTGTGCCCGCCACTCCGATGTGGGCATCAAAAGAAGGCGAATGGCAGACACCAAGTATGGAGGAAACACCGATTCCTCCTAGCGGAAAGGTAGCTGAAAATCAAGAGTCGCCGGTTCCCTCCAACGTGGCCTGGGTTGGTGGGAAGATCAAGAAAGACGAGCAATACTACGAGCAAGCAAAGGAGAGATTTAAGGACTACATCTCCGGAAATGAACTCCTTTCAGTCCCGGAACAGCTCAGCAACATTGAGCCGAAGATCCTGTCCCTGCTGACTAAGGACCCCAAGACTCACAAGTTGGTGGGGGTCAGCAGGGAAGCAATTGAGGAAGCTGTGAAAGCTTTGGAAATCAGAGCAAAAATGATTGCCCGAAGGAGCCATGCCATGTGGGACGTCCTGCTTGGCTCAGTGGACGAAGCGAAAGAGCTGGCCGGTACTACCTTGGCCACGAAGACACTCGAACTACAAACGGAGTATATGGGTACCCGCAAAACACGTGTAACTCTACACGGGGTACCCATGGATATTACTCTTGATCATGTCGGGGCGTTCTTCGCAAGATATGGCAGGGTAGCGGAGGTAGCTGCAGTAGTGTCTAAGGGTGGATTCCAGACTGGGGATATGACAGTAAACATCACCGTCTCCAGGAAGGAATTCACCGAGATACCCAACATAATAACCTGCAGAAAAAGATCCATCTTTGTGGTGGTTGAGGGAAGGAGGCCGTCTTGTTGGGTCTGCGGGACCTCGGAACACATGGCAAAGGTGTGTCCAACCAAGAATCCGGCCCCAAAGACGCAAACACAAGCAAAAACGCAGCAGACGTCGCAGCCATCTCCGAAGACGACCCCGGAAAAGCAAACTACAGAAAAAGCAGTAGAAGGAGATGGAGAGTGGAAAAAGGTGGTCAAGAAGGGCTCAAAGGTGAAGGCCCCACAGGTAAAAACACCTTCTCCCCAAAAGTCACCTCCACCACCAAAAGTACCTCCAAAGCAGGATGTCTCACGGGCTCAAACAAAAACGACCCCAACAAAGCAGCAGCAGGGACCAAAATCTCCAGAGAAGATGGACGTGGAGATGCAGCCACCTAGATCAGCATCCCTTAAAAGGAGCAGGGAAGCTGAGGAGGAGGAGAAAACCCAAAAGTGCTGCGCAAAAGTCGCAGCAAAGAGAAGGAAGTGGTACTGAAGACTGTGTCAGCACCGGTGTCTCCAGTACGGCCTAAGGAGACTTATGCTGAGAAGGCGAGAAGCCTTCCGTCATCCCCGCGAAAGCGTTCCCAGTCCCCGGTCCATAAGCTAACCCCCCTAATTTCGGAGACAACAAAAAAATCCCCTACCCTTTCCACTCCCTCTACTCCTTCAACTCCAACCCCTGGAAAAGGGAAAAAGAAGAAATCTCTCCCACAAGGGGAAGAGATCATGAAAATTGATCAAAAAGAGATCAAAAAGGACTGGACGACACAAAGGAGAGCGCTACTCAAGCCATTGCTCAAGTGTATGTCCATCGACGGTAAATCAACGGAAGATCCGGCGAATTTCCCGAAGGCCCCCGGTGTACTCACCTTATTAAGATGCACTGGCGGGAGTCTGAAGGTTTGGGACCATATAAACGCTGCAGAAAAGCAGTACCCAAACATTGTTTTGTGCAGGACTGGAACACCAGAACTGAATAAAATGGCAAAACTGTGTGCTGGGAGGGTCCCAGTTTTGCTCCACCCCTCATTATATAGGGTGGTAAAATTAACGTACCCTACAGACGTCGGCGGGATTGTCCTGGACGGACGGATTACGTCCGATGTTGGTACAGGGTCCCTGGGACAATCCGTCGGGGTCTTGTCTGCTAGGGATTTCTATCCCGTATGCACTTAATTTTTTTGAGTTCTTCTCTTTTCAGATCTAAACAGTGTCTATTAAGATAGCCAGTTTGAATGCGAATGGCTTGAGAGATCGGGGTAAGGCAGCCCGCCTGCTTCGTGACCTCTTGTCGTTCGGCGTGGATGTGGCCGCGATCCAAGAGACTCACTTTGTTTGCGACGTCGATTCTTGTGTGCTGTCTAGCGACTTTGTCGTTTATTCAGCATATGGGAACCGGTATGCCAGAGGTGTTTCTTTGCTGGTCAGACGTACCCTGGATGCGAGGGTGGACCTTGCCCATGTCGGTGCCGAGGGCCGGTTGATCGTGGCCGATATTGCAGTGAAAAGCAACTCGTTCCGGTTGATTGCGGTTTATGCGCCCAATGATCAAGGTGAGCGGGTCTCTTTTTTTCGGCTGTTGGAGCCCTTCCTGGTGGATTCAACACGACTAATCCTAGTGGGGGACTGGAATGCCATCCTGGACCCCAAATTGGATAAAGGGAGGGGCGCTAGCGGGAGGAGTGGTGATCGTAGCCTGGTTGATCTCATTGACGATTTTGGTCTCGTTGATAGATACCGGGTCGATCATCCGGGCGGGAGCATGTGGACGTGGGCGCGTAGTTGGCCCTCTACCAAGGTAGTCAGCTACCTGGATAGAGTGTTAGTCAGAGAAGCCGACGTAGACTTCTTAGAATGCCCAACGTTCCACTGGTTAGGCTATACGGACCACAAACTTGTTTGTGCCCGTGTAGCGTTAGAATTTAGGGCTAGAATGGCTGGTTATTGGAAGTTCAACCAGTCCTTACTGGACAGGCGGGACTTTCGGTGCCAGCTAATTAACTTAGTGCAGCGGGCGTTAACTGGGGGAGTCATTGGGAATAAGTGGTGGGAGAACCTTAAGAATAGCATTAGGTCTTTCGCCACTCAATATAGCCAGCGGCTCAAACTAGTTAAGGCTAACAAGGCGAAGACACTTAGAGCTAATTACTCCCGGGCGGAGGCTGGTGGGGATCCCCTAGAGATAGCCTTAGCTAAGGAGGCCCTTGAGCGTTCGACTAGCGAGCGTTACTTGGGTCAGGTAATTAGACATAAGTTAAGCAAGATGTCTTCCGAAGCTGTGAACTTGGGCGCGGATCTGCGCAGGGAAGAAATTCGCCAAGGTGGCGATCGCTACATTCGAGAAGTGCGCGACCCGGCGGGACATCTCCTGAGGTCCACTGACGACATGTGCGAGGCGTTTCGGCGGCATTTCGAACACCGGTTTACCAAGGAGCCTGGTCTCCGTGAAGAGGAGTTTCGCAGCTATTTGGCTGACTTTCCCCGGCTTTTGTCGGCTGAAGCGGCTAGTTGCGAGGGAGAGATTACGGAGGACGAAGTCTATGCGGCTTTGAAGAAGGTCGGCAGAGGCAAGTCGCCAGGTTTGGATGGTTTGCCCTATGAATTGTACTTGAGGCTGTCGCACATCTTTGTCCCGATCTTGACTGCTGTGTTCAACAACTGGTTCCGGCAGGGGTCCATCCCCAGCTGGTTCACCAGGGGTGTGGTCACACTGTTGAGAAAAGGCAAGGATGTTGGGAGGGAATTAGATGATTACAGGCCCATAACTCTGCTAAACACAGAGTTAAAGATTTTGGCCAAGATCCTGACGAATCGCTTGCAGCTAGTTGCCGAGTCTCTGTTGGGACCTGAGCAGACTTGTTCTGTGAAGGGCCGAACAATTCAGAGTAACCTGCACTTGATCCGCACGATCCTAGAGGGTGTAAAAGACGACGATGAGGCCGCGCTGATCAATTTGGATCAGTCCAAGGCATTTGATAGGATTGACCATGGCTACCTGGCTGCTGTCCTGCAGGCCGCCGGATTCGCACCCGACTTCTGCCGCTGGATTAGTCTCCTGTATCGCTCCCCCACGGCTGTGGTACAGGTGAACGGGAAGCTGTCGAGCGCTTTTGCGCTGTCTAGGTCGGTCCGACAGGGTTGTCCACTGTCGTCCTTACTTTATGTCTTGGCGTTGGAGCCTCTCCTTCGCCGGCTGAGGGACGGGACGTGCAGGCCGGTCCTACGCGGAATCAAGGTACCTGGTGGCGCTCGAGCCAGGGTTTCTGCGTACGCCGATGACGTAACGACTTTTGTGTCCTCCCACGGGGACATAAGAGCGGTACAGAAGGCGCTTGAACGGTACGAACAGGTGACAGGGGCCAAAATTAACCGCGACAAGTCTTCCGGCTTGCGGTTAGGTGCCTGGAAGGGTTCTGCCCTCCCGGGGCCCTTCGACTGGACGGACGGACCGGTCAAAATCCTCGGAGTTTGGTTCGGTCCGGACTTACAGTTGAAGAAGAATTGGTCTGAAGTACAGGCAAAGGTCGGCGCGGCGGTCAAGACTTGGCGTCGAAGGAGGTTGTCCTTAAAGGGCTTGGCGGAGGTGTGTTCTACATATCTCTTTCCAAAGATCCTTTACCGGCTGTCTGTACTTCCCCTTTGCGACGAACGTGAGGAGGCGATCGAGCGTTTGCTACTCTCCTTTCTTTGGAGAGGACGCAAACATTACGTCGACAAAGGAGTCTGTTACCAACGTCTGTGCAATGGGGGTCTGGGAATGCCGCACGTGGCGAGCCACAAGCTCGCCTCAAGGCTGGCGTTTCTCAGGCGCGCGTTACAGGAAGATACGTTGCTTACGGGGGTAGTGAGGGACGCGTTCCCTAGCCTCACTATCACTCCCCCGGTCCTGGGGCACTGCCGCAAGCCTCGGGGGCAACCGAAATTCCTGCTCGAATGTGCGGAGGCCCTAAGGGCCATTCCACGGTCTAGTGACCTTTCTCAGCCTAGGAAAGTCTTCTATCGGGGATTAGTGGCGGGCGTCGTGAAGGATCCACTACGCGAATCGCTCGGCATGTCGGAGGATGAGTTTCGCTTGCATTGGTCTTGGGCGCCAGGTTCGGATTATCTCAGCAACCCTGAGTTTACTCTGACTTGGCGATTAGCCCGGAATCGGTTGTCTCTCAATGACGTGCGTTTCGCAATGGGCACGGCAGATTTGCCAGACTGTGAACGTTGCGTACTTGGTTTAAAGGAGACGTCTGAGCACGCCTTCTACCATTGTATGCGCGTTCGCCCGTTGTGGGATCGTGTCGGCGAGTTGACTGCTCGTATCGCGCCGCGTGAGCTCGTGCTCATTGATCGTGCATACGCCTGTGACAATGTGTCGCCCCCGTTCTCTGGAGTGAAGCGGATGGTGTTTCTGACGCTGCTAGCCACGGCTCGAATGGTGATTTGGACGACGCGAAAGGAGGAAGTCTTGCGGGGTGATCGTCTTTCACATCAGGATTTGATCCGATATTTTGAGCATCAGCTCAAAAGGAAGATTAGAACTGATTGGAAACGATTGACGTCGACAGACTTCAGCGAAAGGTGGATAAAAGTGGCGAGCCTGGTTCGCTTGAACGGGGCTAGCCTTGATTTTCTCTTTTAGATCTACCAAGTGCATCGGGGTGGATTCCCCTGGAACCCTCCCCTTGGTTAAGGTAAGTCCCTTTTTGTGTACCTAGTTAATGTGAGTGATTGTGTTTCCCGGCCTGCTCCCCGGCATTACCTCTTTGGTTATGGGCCAGCTCGAGATTCCCGGTGCCGTGTTATTTTTTTTGTCCCGTTTTATCTCGGCTGGTTCAGCATTTCATCGTCTCCCAGCCAATTTATTTTCTCTGCCCCATTCCCTGTAGAAAGTGAGCTGCTTGATTTTGTCCTATGGGCAGAATACAGTGGCCTCTTTGTTTTTTAGGGTGGGGTGGGTCCAGCTAACATCATGTTTTATTTGTACTTTTGTTTAAAAAATTTCTGTTGGGGATATTGTCATCTTACCCCCGCCCCTCATGACATTTCATGTTAATATATTTTTATATATTTTTGTATTATATTGTGCATCATTAATTTTTATGCTCATTTGGGTTATTTTTTAGGTCCCTGGAACGCTGTGTGGTATTTTGGTGTATGGCGGTATGTATGTAGATGGATAAGTGCTTATGGTGAAAGAGAAATATTGTAACGTATGTCTGGGTCGTGAATCAGATTAGCTAGGTATAAGATAGTTAGTGGCAGACCAACCCAAGTTTTCTTCTCCCTCCCCTTTTTCGGCCTTGTGCCACAATTGTATATATTATGCAATAAATAGATGTCTTTGGGTCACATAGGGACATGTATTCAGTTACAACCCTGTTTATTTTTGTCTGCCAACTGGACGCTAGTTGGAAACATCAGGAAGGTGAGTCTCACACTCTTGAATGTTCACCTTCCTACAGGGAGACAAAAGGAGACAGCCATGTTGAAAGGTAAGTTATTTGATTTCTACACTGCCGACAACCAACCTTCTGTTGATGAAAAAACCTTCTATTATGATAATTCAACATAAAACTTGTAAGCTGTAGGGAGTCCGGTTAAGTATGACACAAGGCCGAATCAAGGGACTATTAACCAACTCCCTACGTCTTCAAGATAACACTTTTTTAATGCTTTTACTCTACCTTTAACAATTTGCATCTCTATGACAATTACAACTGGATTCTATTTCTTTGATAGCTGATATTTTGTTCATTTGATTTTCGCGTACTTTTCTCGTTTTAGTTTAAATTAACTGATATATGATCTAACCGCGGAACTGTTTTATTGAATGTAGCGTCTTACTTTCAGATTAAATAACGTATCTCTTGCCATCTATTTGACATAAAGCTTTTTCGTTTAATACGAATTATCTCAAACACCTTTGAGGTATGTCGGATAGCTTTATCAGTGATGCTTATTCCTGATGTCACTTGGGGGTTCTGGCATCAAAAACGTCATATCTTCTCTCCCAAGTGACCCAACCAGGAACACTCATCTATCAATTTCTTACCCCTCTTTTTTGCCAAATATGCTCGCAATATTTTCGTTTAATCTGAATTATGATTAAGTGTGAAGACATTTCAAAATGGCAAACTTCTTATTTTATTTTATTTTTTTTATTTTTTTTATTTTTTTTTTTTTAGTTAAGATTTGCAGACAGTTTGATTTAATTTTAAACAAAAATAAAGAGCTGGGTATTGCTGCCATATCTGGTCTGGTGCTCCTGCTTTAGATCCAAAGAAGAATCTGAAATGTTAATAGTCCTGACCTGGCATCTCGATTTCAGTCACTTTTCCACCACTATTGCTGTAACGTAGCTGTACTCTTTCTATAAATACTTTCATGACGAATATTTCCCTATGGTACCTAGACTTTACGAATTTAAGCGCAGTACCAGATTTTCAGCAAGGTCTCATCATTTCACAGTTAAAATGATTAGATGTAGCCGTAAGTACTTATGCTAACATTTTATTCTCTCGCGTTTCTCCATTTTGGAAATCTTTCCCGGCTTATTGCTTTTCAGTCAATTTTAATCATCAAAAATTTAAATGCAATGGCAATCGTTATTTTCTGTCTTCTTAATTCATGTTCTTTATTGTTTTTTCTCCCCAGAAATATTTTCTTTTTCTCATATTCTCTCATATTTCGTAACCCTTTCGTCTTAGTGACTTTTTTGCCTCGCTTGTTGTGAAATGATTCAAATTAGAAAGAGTAATCATAAAAATGTATATAGATTTCTCTATTTTGAAATATAAGATGCCATAAATCCTATTTACTTTTTTTTCAGTATATATTTATATCTTCTTTATCTCTCGTGTCTCTTTAAGAAACGCACGGTCATGGCTCTCCATAATTACAGAACTAAACAATATTTTCCCCTTAATATCTCTTCTGTTCATCCTCTGCTCTCTATTTATGCAAGATCTGTCGTCAGGTTACTATTTACTGCTTGCCTTCAATATACCCTGTAAGTGTCAGATTTTCCAAACCTTCTTTCCTCCTTATATGTCACAGAAATTTCAACTGTTTTTTACTGATTCTAGTTACAAGTATCCTTTTCAATTCAATTTTCTTTAAAACTTTTTTATTGATCACAAGCTAAGTCCATTGCATTCCCGGGGCCACATCCTTATTGCCTCAAGCCTTCTCTTCTCTTGTCCAGCATTGAGTACCAGAAATGCGGATATTACATAACTGTTGAGTAGTTTTATCTTTGTCTTTTTATGTCTCTGAATATTTTGCTTAGTTTTTGGAAAGCTATTCCAGTGCGTCTTCGGATTTATATGTCACATTTTTGACGTTTCGTTGTACGCTCCGACCTTTTTCAGGTAACTGGAATTTTGAACCGAACCCTTTACTTCAATCGCTAGGGTAGAGTGTTCTAGTTTCATGAGTCATTCTACTTCCAGATATCTTAATTCTGACCATTTAACTCAGTTCTCAACTCTAAGATTTTGTTTGCCACTACTATTGCCAGGTATTGAACTCACAACTCATGTCACTGCATCCAGCCAACGTTTTTATCCACTGGTCATGTGTTCTTGAGGACATGAGTGTATGAATTTTGGGGACTTATAAACTATTTTTTTACCAGAGCTCATATTAAAATCTTGGTGTTTGTAATTGGTTTTCTCTAGCATTCCATATTATTGATTTCCATAATATATTTATTTCTATGCTTGGCCGGCTTAGGTGAATTTTGTAGCCCAACATATGCGCTGTTTGCTTTTTGTATTTTCCTGTAGAATTTTCTATCTATTATTTCAGCTTCATCCCACAGGGGACGGTGATCTCTTTTTCCCTTTCATACCTGGTTAGCTACGCCTGATTTTCCTTTGAGGTGTTTTTGCAGCCTTTTCTTGAGAGTGAGGCCCGATGTTCCTTTATATTTCTAACCTCGGCTGAATGGAATGGCGTACATACCGTCTTTAGTCAATAATTTACCCCAGTGATCAAAATAAAGGTTTTAGTTAAAAATTCAAAGCTCCTGAAGAAGGTAGGAGCATTCAAAGGCCGAAACGTCGTGAATATGACGATAAACATGATAACAATAGTCCGAACGATGTAAATTTTATTTTTTTTTTTTTTTAATCATTTCACCCCAAGCAAGGCATTCCACTGCCACTATTGCGCAGGGGGTTACATAGGGGAAAGTAATGAGAAAGAGTGGTTAGTTATAGGAAATGTCGGAATGAGGGTGGTAGACGGATGAGGATACCGAGGATGGGGGTTGGGTAGATGGGTAGAGTTGTTTGAAGGACTGAATGCGAGTTAGTGTGATAGATGTCTATTGACCTTACATTTAAATTCCTGGAGATTGCAGTTGTCGAGGAAGCAAGTATATGTAAGGGGATTCCACAGGCGGGAAGTGCGAGAAAAGAAGCTATAGAGTAGAAATTGCGGTTATATTTTATCTGTTTCACTGTAAAAGGGTGGGACCTAGTTGCTAATCTAGTATCTCTTGCAAATTCATACCTAGGGAGCACCAGTGAATTAAGTTCATCGGAGCAGAAGCCATGAAAGTATTTATAGAAGAGCCACATCACGCCGGTGAAAGAGTGACTGCAGCCGGGCTACCAAGTCGGCATCGATCACATTACAGATTCTCCGTTGTATTTTGTCAAGAACCCCGAGGAGAATAGCAGGTGCACCCGGCCAGATGTGGCAGCAGTATTCAATACACGGGCGAATGGTAGATTTAAAGATCTGCAGGATGGATTCAGGCGGGAAAAACTTCCGGGCAAATAGTTCATCTCGGAAATATAGACAAAAATTAATTTTTTTTTTTTTTTTTTAATATCTCCAAT
This sequence comes from Ascarosepion bandense, assembly GCA_037127315.1. Taxonomy (NCBI): domain Eukaryota; kingdom Metazoa; phylum Mollusca; class Cephalopoda; order Sepiida; family Sepiidae; genus Ascarosepion; species Ascarosepion bandense. Next base: position 900,676 of record JBBBDQ010001810.1, read on the forward strand.
TAGTAAGACTCTTTCTCTTGGAAATGGTTAAAATTTTTGTCTTATAACTACTGGTTAGCCCTGACAGGAAACCTTAAACACTTCTATCTTCTCTTCTTTCTTGCTTTTTTTTTTTTTTTTTTTTTTTTGCATTTTTCATTTTCTCACTGAATCTATCTATTGGAGTAGATAGACTAAACTATCCCCCGGTTCACACTCCCCCCACATCTATTGAACAGGTGAAGAGGCTCATCCCTTGTTTCCTGTTTAGGATGCGGTTTCCGGTTTTCTCTTTTCCAATCTTTTCACTTTTTTTTTCCAATTGGAGTAGATAGACTAAACTGGAGTAGATAGACTAAACTATCGCCCGGTTCACACTCCACCCATGTGGTTTCCGGCTTTCTCTTTTCTATTCTTTTTACCCTTACGTAGCCCCCTGCGCATCAGTGGCGTTATCGCCTTGCTTGGGGTGATATGATTAAAAAAAAAAAAAATCCAAGGAGTTTTACTCCCCGCTTTCCAAGCGATCAAAACGGGATAGTCTATTATTTATTAAGTATTGGCTGCACATAACGGTCGTGCGTACTAACGAAAGAGAGAACAAGCATGCTTATAATAGGGTATTTTTGTATATTCTTCTTCTTCTTCTTCTTCTTCTTCTTCTTCTATGTGCCATGTCCCTTCAGGACCAAGGCGATCATGGCTTTCCACTTATCCCTATCCCTAGAGGCTCTTAGCACGCTTTCTCCTGTTATCCCACACAAATCCCGCTCTGCCATCCGCCTGCTCAGGCCCTTCAAATATGTTAACCGCTGATTTCCCCTGTCTCTTTTTTCCTCTATCTGACATGTGAGTATCAGATTCTCCAAGCCCTCATTCCTCATTATATATCCCAAGAACTTCAGCTGTCTCTTCCTGATTCTAAATATTAATTTCCTTTTCGTTTCTAGTCTTTCTAAAACCTCATCATTGCTCCCATGCTCGATCCATGATATTTGCAGCATCCTCCTGTAGACCCACATTTAAGTTGCTTCAAGTTTTTCGTTCATCTTTAGCGATATTACTATGTATTATTTATTTAAGAAAAATAAATAATAAATATTTATTACGTGGGGTTTTTATTCACTGTAAATGTCAGTTAGTCAGTTAAGTGCCATACGTGATACACGCTTTGGGTGACCATGTCTCTTTCGAGACATGACTGAGTGGGCAGAAGATTATCCCGCAGTAGATTGCCATTGCTTTATGCGGTAGACTGCTTGCCAGCCAAGGCTATAGAACCCAATCTGTCCTATCATTTAACCAATAACTAGAGGGAAGAGACGGATTAATACCTTTCCCAAGGGTATTTGCGCGTAAGTGAATGCAATGAATTCAACTGGAATTCGAACTCGGCTCCCCGATTTTTCGTTCCGAGCCGGTATCCACTGCACCACAACTGTAAATGTACCCAGATGAAAAACATAAGGAACCTCTAATAAGGAGTATAACCAACTCAGTAGCAAATAGCCCTCAACTGACAGTTTTAGTCTCTAACCATAAAGCCATATGAGCAGGTGTCATACATAAAAACTTTACCTCATAGTTCAGAAATCATTTCGGTTTCACTTCAGTTTCTTCCAACTTTCTGTTGAATGCAAAAATGCACAAGATTATTACGGCATTAGATCATAGACTATCATATCTCTGTTACGAAAGGGCGGGCAAATTAACGAACCAGCAAGATCTGTCTGAATATTTTGGTGCGTTACCAACAGAAATAGACGATTGGTAACCGACTTTATGAGACGTAGAAAGAAAAGAGGCGGGAATCGCATGAACCAATCCGAATATTAGAGTCAAATTACATCGAGTTGAAAGGTAATATACATTTTAAAAATATAGTGCATCCTTATTAATACAGCTACAATATAAAAACTGTATCTAAATCTAAACTTATTTATAAATGAAACTCTGTGTGTGTGTGTGTGTGTGTGTGTGTGTGTGTGTGTGTGTGTGTGTGTGTGTGTCCGTCCGTTACCTATGGACTCCGAAACGGCTGAACCGATTTTCTTGAAAATTTACACAGTTGTACTATAAGCGTCTGCGAGTGTTCTTATCTAGGTTTTGTGTCGAGGTACCTCCGATAAATATAGAAAGTCGATAATCGAAAAAATCGGGTTATAGAAGGAGTGGTCCGATTTTAATCAAATTTGATACACTCATAGACAAAGACATAAGAAACGTTATTCAGAAGTTTCAAGGTTGCAGTTCTTACAATAGTGCAGAAAATTTGATGTTCGCGAAGTAGAACCACTCGAATTTCATCTGTACTTCATCTGGAAGTTGTACTCAGAGAGATTCTTTTTGAGAATTGTTACTATGTTTGTTTGTTTTTTCGTGTTCTTTTTTTTTTTCAATCATTTCACTCCAAGCAAGGCGGTACCGCCACTGATGCGCAGGGAGGCTACATAAGAGCTTCAGTTTAGGCAAGAGGAGAGCGAACAGAAAGACGGCCCAGCTACAGTGGGTGTCAGAGAAAAGGAAAGAGAAGGACGGAAACACAGGTGTGATGACAGTTGCTAAGACAGAGAGAAAGAAAAAAAGATAGAACAAGACACACAGTGTGATGTAGAAAGAACTGGAGTCAAGTGGATAAGAGATGGGTATTGACCTTGCATTTAAATACCTGGAGATTGTAGCTGTCAGGAAAGCAAGAATACGGAAGAGAGTTCCACAAGCGGGAAATGAGAGAAAAGAAGCTGATGGAGTAGAATAGACGGCTGTATTTGGTTGATCTAAATGTAAGTGGGTGAGACCTTGTTGCCAGTCTGGTTGCACGAGTAAATTCTTGTGGCGGGGGCACCAATGACCTAAGTTTCTCGGAGCAGAAGTCATGAAAATAATTCTAGAAGAGACAGAGGGATGTCACATCCCGCCGGTGAGAAAGTGGCTGGAGTCGAGCTGCCAAGTCGGTACATTACATTACAGATTCTTCTTTGGAGCCTATCGAGAACACTAAGATGAACAGATGTGGCGCCTGACTATATATGGAGCAATCACTCACGTAAATGTTTCCTTGAACGCTACAACCTTAACCTGTTCAAGTCAAAGATCACTTGTTTTCTATCTTCCTGTTGGCGTAGTGGAAATTGCATAAGGGTGTTGTGATGTTGCTAGGTTTTGGAAAATTTATGCACAAATAGGTTTTGTCAAGAAAGATTTTTCCTACACAGGGTAGAATTATTCATGCCAGATATCAACTTGTTATCGTATCGGCAGAGTCAGGCCAGAGATAAGAAAGGAACAGTGAGTGTTTGACAAAGACAGTGGAACAATGAACGCCATATTTATGATTATGATGTTCACTAAAAGGGCAATACAAATGAAAAAAGACTTGTACCTATGTTTTATCAATTATGCAAAGATATTCGACAAAATAAGCCACAAGGAATTGATTAAGATGCTCAGCAACGTCGACATATTTGGGAAAGACATAAGAGTTATCAAGAATCACTACTGGCAACAAACTGCTTGCATACGTACAGGAAACGAATTCAGCAGATACACAAAGATAGAAAGGGGCGTAAGACAAAGATGTGTCTTTTCCCCGGATCTGTTCAACTTGTACAACAAGAATATTCTGAGGACCATAGAGATTATGCCAGGATTTGTCATCGGAGGCCACAATTTGAACATAAGGTACGCAGATGATACAGTGCTGATAGCAGACATGGAAAGGAAAGTACAAAACCTCCTACAGAAGGTAGCTGAAGAGAGTAGCAAGAAAAGAGTACAAATAAACTGCAAGAAAACCGTATGCATGGTCATCAGCAAAAAAAGACAGCCAAAAATGCCAAATACAGGTGGGGGATCAGGCAGGTACAAAAAATTAGATATCTGGGAAGTGTTCGAACAGAAGAGGGAAAGTGAGACACAGATATCCGAAGGCGAATTGGCATGGCAAAGGACGCGTTCCAGAAGTTGACTAAAGTATTAAGACAGGAAACTTTTGTTAGAAACAAAGAAAAGAGTACTGGATTGCTATGTGATGTCAGTTCTTCAATATGGCAGTGAATGCTGGACCCTATCATCAAAGATGAAGGAAAAACTTGAAGCAACTGAAATGTGGTTCTACAGAAGGATCCTGCGGATATCATGGATCGAGCATGTGGGCAATGATGAGGTTTTGGAAAGGATGGAAACGAAAAGGAGATTAATAGTGAGCATCAGGAAAAGACAGCTAAAGTTCCTGGGACATACATGGAGGAAGGAGGGCTTGGAGAACATGATACAAAGAGGCTAGATAGAGGGGAAAAGAGACAGGGAAAATCAGCGGTTAAAATATTTGATGGGCCTGAGCAGGTGGATGACAGAACGGAGGTTGCGTGGTGTAACAGGAGAAAGCGTGCTAAGAGCCACCAGGGATAGGGAGAGTGGAAAGACACGATCGCCTATGTCCTGAACGGACAAAGCACATAGAAGAAGAAGACGGGTTTTAAATCAGATATGTTCCATCTTCTCGAAAGACTGCCTTCGCTAAGAATAAGGAGCTTCATCTAACCCAAATTCTTTGCCGCCTAGCCAGCAGAGGTTTGAAACTAGTTTTCCTTCTCTTTGCGATTTGACGGAAACTGTAGATTTCTTTTCTCCCAACAAACCGACTACTTAATTTCAAACAAACCACGTGGATATAACACATACATACGCACACGCACACTATGTCTAATTACGTATATATGTTTTTTAATCTATCTGTATACATTATATATAAAAATAATATATAAACTTCTCTTTCTCTTCTTTTGTGAACTGTTGTTCTTTATATGAATATATGTATAATTTTTCCCATGTGTTGAATTTATTTTAGCTGAAAACATTTATTTTGAGTCTTCATTCTCATCAGCAACAAAACGCAACTCCCCTCGCTATAAACTAATAACCACGCCCATGATAATCCTGAGGCACATATTCACTACACCAATATGTCTAGACACCTGTGATATGAGCCAGAGAATTCTTAATGCTATTAATAAATATCAAATACCTGGAAATCGAAAATTAAACCCGAAATAGTCCAGTTGTCGAATAAACACTGCTTATTGTTCTCTTTTACTTTCTGCAATCCCAATTCAACGCGATTACAAACCGAGACGAAAAGAAAAAAAAGTGCTTTCTTTTTTTCTTTTATATAAGATGACGGCTGAACAATTGGCATTTTATCGGACTTGGGTAAACGTCGAGAGGATGCAGATGAAACATAAAAATATAAAGGGGAAAAAAGAGGAACTGGAAGACATTTAAAATGTGAGAAAGCGCGTAAACAACGTAGGTGCGTGTTTATAAAAAACAAAATTCAGAAGAATAACAACAAAAAGGCAAATTACACACATGTCTCTGCGATAGCGCCTCTGCATTTCTTTTGGAAAACCTCGATGGGAAGGCTGAAAATGCGACGCATTAATCAGGGCAGTGTTTTAAAAAGAAATCACTTAAGTTATCGTCAAGAATTAGATTTCAAGCCCAGTGAGCATTAGAGAAGTCAGATATCTTGTTTGTTTTTTTCTTTGTTTGTTGGGTTATTTTTTTTGTTGATGTTTTTACGCCAATATTCGCATTCATGATGTTTCTTTCTTACTTTTCCTGACAGACAAACGTGATTAGTCGAAACATTAAAACCGTTTCTTATAGTAGATTTCTCTTTCTCTCTCGTTTGAGTAAAATGAGGACAGTTATCAACCACAGAACAGCAAGATATATTTTTGTTTTCATGCTACTGGTATCAATGTGGTTAAAGTTTCCCAAGGGATAACTTGTGTCTAATACTCGTCTATAAAATACAATATGCATCCATATAAATAGGACTCTGTTTGCTTATAGCACATTTCTACATCCCCGGAGTCTATTATAGACTATGCTTTATCTTTTTTTTTTAATGTTTAAAGTACAAGGCCCAAGAGCCAGTTAATGTAGATGGTTATTGAATGGAATTGTACCTTAGAAGAGGAAGTAAGTATATGTAGGAGAGATAAATGTCGGCCCTAGACATGATGAGGTTAAAATTGTAATGTTCGAAGAAGCATCTTCTCCGGAGTCTATTGCACTAAAAAGCAGTTCTCGAGATACTGTCTTAGAACTTCCTCCATACTAATGGAATATGAAGAAAATGGCGATTTTCGAATCTGTATACGTGGTATGGTAAGTCCTAGCCGTAAATGTTTGACCTAATGGAAATAATGTAGCGCGTCAGAAACTTTTCCATTAAAATAGACGTTGATTAGCGATAGACTTGCCACGTTTCGTCTACGGGAAAAGGGACTGTTGGGTTGGAAGTATTGCATCACCTACAATGCATTACAAATAAGCTGAGAGTAATAGCAGTTGTCAGTTACTAATTACATTCAGCCATTATAGAATTAAAGGCAATAATGAGTAATGGCTGGTCGCTTGTATCCGGGTATGCCTCCCTACCAGGGCGGCTAGCAAATCTCTGTTGCTTCTCTAGGTACATTTGTTTCTGATCAAAGTGACCACTTGTAATTTTTCCTGCAATTATGCTAAGCGGACCTTAGCAACAGCTTCTGGTAGATAGCACATTAACTAGCGTGTTCAACAGTCTCTACGCCCAAACCGTCGGCAACTGGGACTTCGGAAACTATCAACGGCTACCCAATTTCACTCACAAGGCTTTGACAACTACTAGTAGGGTTTTCGGACACTTTCTAAAGATCGCTGACATGGCCTTACCCATGAAGATAACATCAAAGAGTCACCTTCCTGACAAATCGACCATAGTACAATTCGAACAGGGATTTCATGGTCGGAAAATGAATGTTCTGACCACTGGCTACCTTCCTATTAATATGAAATGTATTAGGATGTGCTAAAGAAGGGATTTCAAAATCATCTGGGTCAAACTGAGAATTTTTCAGTATCTCCTATTAAAATATAATAATTGAGATGGTTCATCTGTTCAGTCAGTGAAGTGCCATACGTGATACGCCCCCCCATGGGCGATCACGACTCTTTCGTGACATGACTCATTAGGTAGAAGATTTTTCCGCAGTAAGTTGCTATTTGTTTCTGCGGTAGACTGGATGCCAACTCAGTCTACAGAACCCAATCTGTTCTGCTGTTCAACCTGTAGCTGAAGGAAGAAGAGAGGGATTAATACTTTTCCCTTAGTTGTTTGCGCGTAATTGAATTCAACTGGAATTCGAACCCGGTTCTCCGATTTTGAATTCAAGCTGATATATATTACACCACAACGTACATCCGTTGGTCCGTTACAGGATTGAAAACAATAGTTCTAAAAACTTTTAAATCAGCTTGGAGCAATATGGCCATTTATTCATTTTTCATTTTATTATGCTCCTTAAACAGATTTGAGGCCTAGTTGAAGTGAAAATCTTGAGATTGTCAGATTCTAAACACTTGCATCTGCCGTTGTAATATCTGAATAAAAATATGCATCTGCATAGTATATATATATATATATATATATATATATATATATATATATATATAGTCATATATATATATATATATATATATATATATATATATATATATATATATTAAAAAAGGATTAATTCAAAGATGTTGAATGGCCATTTCGATATGAAGATCCCCACGGAGAACGACACATCACCTCAGCAACAGAAAAAAACCTTTCAGAAACTGGAGAAAAATTAGTCTACTTTACTTTTTCTCCAGTTTCTGAAAGGTTTTTTTCTGTTGCTGAGGTGATGTGTCAGTCAGTGAAGTGCCATACGTGATACGCCCCCCCATGGGCGATCATGACTCTTTCGTGACATGACTCATTAGGTAGAAGATTTTTCCGCAATAAGTTGCTATTTGTTTCTGCGGTAGACTGGATGCCAACTCAGTCTACAGAACCCAATCTGTTCTGCTGTTCAACCTGTAGCTGAAGGAAGAAGAGAGGGATTAATACTTTTCCCTTAGTTGTTTGCCCGTAATTGAATTCAACTGGAATTCGAACCCGGTTCTCCGATTTTGAATTCAAGCTGATATATATTACACCACAACGTACATCCGTTGGTCCGTTACAGGATTGAAAACAATAGTTCTAAAAACTTTTAAATCAGCTTGGAGCAATATGGCCATTTATTCATTTTTCATTTTATTATGCTCCTTAAACAGATTTGAGGCCTAGTTGAAGTGAAAATCTTGAGATTGTCAGATTCTAAACACTTGCATCTGCCGTTGTAATATCTGAATAAAAATATGCATCTGCATAGTATAATATATATATATATATATATATATATATATATATATAGTCATATATATATATATATATATATATATATATATATATTAAAAAAGGATTAATTCAAAGATGTTGAATGGCCATTTCGATATGAAGATCCCCACGGGGAACGACACATCACCTCAGCAACAGAAAAAAACCTTTCAGAAACTGGAGAAAAATTAGTCTACTTTACTTTTTCTCCAGTTTCTGAAAGGTTTTTTTCTGTTGCTGAGGTGATGTGTCGTTCCCCGTGGGGATCTTCATATCGAAATGGCCATTCAACATCTTTGAATTAATCCTTTTTTAATATATATTTGCTCTGTAATATTTTATTACATGGAGCTCTCTTCCTGTATCATTTTTTAATATTAAAATAAATTTTTAATATTAATTAGGATCGGGTTTTTTGGAATTTACCTTCCTGCTTTTTTCCCTTGGATTGAAGTATCTGAATTAAAATATATATATATATATATATAGTCATCCGCAGAGAGTCCTGTTTCGCCATCCGGTTAGCCATCAGTCCGGTTAGCCATCCGATTGCATCCAGTCAGGATGGAAACCCAACCGATTTGATATCAGTCAGCGATTTTACCTTTAACTTATGGGCACTCGGTAGAGGAAGGTAGATTTAGCACATATACACAACGTAAACACACGCGAGTAGCCGAGAGTGTCCAAATCTATTACTGAATGAACGATGCGAAAATAGCGGTAAGTAGCTACTGTTATATATATATATATATATATATATATATTAGATTAAATATCAAAACTTATCCAACAGAGAGTTCGATGTAAATTTAAATAAAGAGCAAATATTTACACACAGATAAATTCAATTTATTTTATTTGGAGAATAGATAATTCAAAACCTGTTTCCTCGGCTGCAAGTAACATATGAAAATAATATAATAATATAATATGAAAACATTATGTCTAACCGGAAGTAAAAGGTAAAAGAAAAGAGACAAAAATAGGGAAGAGGTTGAAAAACTATCCTTGCCGTTTAACCTTGAACTCTCGAGCTTGTCGTCTGACCTACTTCCTTCCAACTTCTATCAACTTCTATATCTAAACCTTTCACTCTCTTCCATAATTTTTGTTTCTTTCGTATCAGCCGATTAAAGAAAATGTGCTTCCTACAGGTACTGAACCTGTTTTTTTTCTTTTTTCATCAAGGAAATCACGCCTATGGTCCAAGTGGGACCTTACCAATCTGGCCAATTACAGCTTCATTTGGGATATATATATATATATATATTGATTGATTGATTGATTGATTGATACTTAGTAATAGGATTAGACCAGTACACATTTGTATTAAAAAGTGTTCTATACAATTATATTGTAGAATTTTTGAATATTTTTCATTTATAAACGAGTTATTTCGCTACCTTGGTTTCCACCATGAGTGGTTTATTCAGGCGATATTTAATAACTGATTTTACCTTTTACCGTTGTAAATAAAATAATAAAACACCGTTACAAGATTGTTGTTAAAAAGAGAAACGGTAAAAGGTAAAATCAGTTATTAAAAATCGCCTGAAGAAACCACTCATGGTGTAAACCAAGGTAGCGAAATAACTCTATAAATGAAAAAATATATATATATATATATATATATATATATATATATATATATATATATATATATATATATATATATATATATATATATATATATATATACCTGTGTGTGTATGTGCGCGCGTGTGAGTGCGAGCGTGTGTGTGTGTGTGTATGCGCGTGTGTGTTGTAGACATAGGAATCAACACAGCATCGTAACTGCCATATAATTTTCTGAAAATCGCAAAGATGCGCAAAAATGACAGTTTATATATGATAGGCTTTTCGGTTGATTTCGACGTATGACGATCTGACAACATCATTCAGCTTATATGTTTGTGACATATGTGATTCTTCAGTCTGGCTAGTATTTCTTCAGTCTCGCAGATAAGTTCACAGATAGTGTAACAGCGAGGATTACGGGACATAGCAACGGGAACATTTACGGACACTTTTCTCTGTTGTCTTTCGTCTCTTAGATTTCAAACTTTCTGATACAATTCTGGCACGAATATCTACAGTTATTAGTATCCAGGGCAACTCGCTCGAAGTTAGTATGAGGCACATTCACAGCTGAGAAGTTACACTTTAGCTTGTCTTTATACCTGTGCCATGTCAGTCCAAGTTCCTTATTCACTGTCAAGCTGGCTATATATGTGGGCCTTAAGTATTCTGTCGTCAATCATACTTTCAATATGATCAGCCAAGCAATGTTTCATATATAAAGTTAACTTAAATTCCATTACGCTTAAGAGTCAAAGAATAATTTTCTTCATTTTTGCTTCATTAAGTACAAGTAAAAATGAAGAAAACCGTTCTTTTTATTTAAGTATTTTCCACCGTTTAAGCCATTACCAAAACCTGCATGCTGTCAGCATGGTAGACAAGATTTTCTTGGTTACATCTTGAACGCTAGAATTTAAATTAATTCAAACATACGCATGTCGTATTTGTGATGTCACGCGTAAAACTTCGCAGCTCTTGACTACACTGGCAATCGGCGTATCAAATATTCATACGTATTATTATTATTACTATTATATACTTTATAATATAGACTTCTGAAGTAATACACACACACACACACACACACACACATATATATATATATATATATATATATATATATATATGAATCTTTGTGCAAATTAATTGAAACAAAATGAATAATGTTTTCTTAGGGTCTTTCAAACTTTCCATAAACACGTATACATCGTGTCTTGGCGTAGTTTTTCTCTTCCGACTTCAATTCCCTTTCCGTTTTAGAATGAGGGATCCAGTTTGTTTCTTCGCCTTGATGACACGACAGATGCAAGCCTGACACTAACAATATCCGTGATCTCTGTAAGGCTTGCCAGTGTATTCATGCAGCGTTACAATTTTCGTACGCTTCCTTGGAGTACTGGGCATCGTAGACAATGGTCGAAGGACAACTGATCAACAGTCAAGACAATAGTGCCTCGGCGTGATAAGAATCTGATGCAATCAAGTATGATGCAATATTTTCAAGACCAAACAAACGTCATCATAAACCCCTAAAATAGATTCATATTACCACACACAACTGCAAATGATATAATCTGAGGGAAAAAAATAGAAATAGATTAAACCCTGTCACTCCAAAGAGTCTAAAAGATAATAAACTAAAGAAGTTGTTTTAATTAATTTGCACAAGGGTATATATATATATATATATATATATATATATATATATATATATATATATATATATAAATGGAACTTTGTCTGTGTGTGTGTGTCTATGTGTGTGTGTATATCCATTACCTATAGACTTCGAAACGGCTGAACCGATTTTCTTGAAAATTTACACAGTTGTAAGCGTCTGCAAGTGTTCTTAGCTAGGTTTTGTGTCGAGGTACCCCCGATAAATATCGAAAACCGAAAAAATCGGGTTATAGAAGGAATGGTCAGATTTTAATCAAATTTCATGCACTCATAGACAAAGACATAAGAAACGATATTCAGAAGTTTCAAGGTTGCAGTTCTTACAATAGTGCAGAAAATCGATAATATATATAAAAGGCAAGATGTTTGCGCGTGTGTCTGTTTATCTGCCTGTATGTCTGTATTTTTCAGCCCTTTTATTTTAGTTTTTGCTTCGGGTTTGGCTTTAAGTAGGTATAATTGTAGTTCTTAGTATCAGCCATGATGCCATTTACTCAGAGGACTCATTTAGTCTTCAGAATTCAGTTTTCGACGAAAAAAACATATTTGATATCGATACCAGGATATCAAAATTTGACCTACATCCATTCATTTTTCTTTCAGTCTACGGTTTCGCTTAAACTGGAAACAACTATTGCTTTTTAGTGTTTCGTGCCAACGTCCAAAGAGTCCAAGCTCCAGGACCATGGATTAGATTTAAAGCTTTCATTACACCCGAGCAACGCTGGGCTATACTGCTAGTTATTAAATATTTATAAATATATTTGATGTAAATGTTATTGTGCAGTATTAACAAAAGAACAATTCTATTTTCATTCCAATTATATACTTGGTAATAAATACTAAAAATAGTATGAAATACATCATTTTTTTAAAACCGAGGTTGCCTAATAATTATGGCCGGTAGTGTATATATATATGTAGGCAGTAATCTTTCTTTTAAACATGTTTCGTTAAAAAAAAAACAACTGACAAGGAAGATTTATTAATTTTTGATTTAGTTTTTCCCGTATTTTTATATGTTTCTTTTTTAATTTTATAAAAATGTTCCATAATTTTCGACTTTCCAAAAGCTTTCAGCTACTTCACAGGCCATTTTCAGGGATGTTATTCTTTCAATGTTAAGTATACTGTAAAAATTAAATAAAAAATCAATAAAATCTTCGTCATCGGTCGTTTTTTTAACGACACACACACACACACACACACACACACACACACACACACATATATATATATATATATATATATAACATCATGACAATCACCTCATAAAATCGTTGATAAAAGGAAAATCTCTTATTCGAAGTTACATGGTGAAGACCGTATAAACCAGAGCAAGCAGTAATCAGTCATGTCATTATTAGCATTCATGTCGTTTCTTCCTTGCTTTTATTTCATTGGTTCAAATACTAAAGCCGTTTCTCATACTCAATGTCTCTTTTTCTCTCATTTGATTAAAAAGAGTACAGTTATCCATGCAACAGCAAATTTTCTTTTAATACTACTGGTACCAACGTGTTAAAAGTTTCACGGGGGATATCTTATATCTTATACTCATGTATAAAATGCAATATAAATAAAAATCTATTTGCTCGTCGCACATTTCTACCGGAGTCTATTCTATAAAAACAAGTGAATGCACACATTTTCTTATAGACTGCGCTTTATCTTTACAAGAGTCAGATCAGAGCTGGCTAGTTATTACGTCGCAGTAGCATTGGGGCTCGATAAAATCCAAAGGAGCATCTGCTCTGTAATCGGTCTCGATTTGACGTCAGTATCTTTATCACCGACGGGGTTTAGCTTCCCCCTGTCTTTTCTACAGATATTTTCACGGTTTCTGCTTTGATGAACTTCATTCCCTGGTGCCATGACCTCATGAATTTACTGGTGCAACTAAATAGGAAATTGTAAAAGCCACTTCTCGTTAGAAGTTTCTTGCCTCGCACTTCCAGCATGTGGAAGTTCTTCCTGCATACTCGCTTCCCTGATAGCAACAATCTTCAAAGGATTAAGTGAAACGTCAATTACCATCTTCTATCTTCTTGACTCCCACCTCTCTCTTATCCTTTCTTTGTACATCTTGTACCGTTTTTTTTTTTTTTCGTTTCTTCCCTCTTCTTCTGTTTTGCTTGAAGTGAAGCGATTATATATATATATATATATATAGTCATACGTAGACAGATCTTTTTCGCTGTATCACAGCTAATCAGTGCGGTTAGACATCCGATTACTTCTAACCAGGACTGAAACCTAACATCAGTCGGTTATTCTTCCACTGAGCTATGAGTGTTCGGGAGAGGAAGTCAGACTTTAGCGTGGTATATACAATGTAAACACACACCAGTAGCCTGGAGTGTTCAAATTCATTACTGATACAGGATGTCTTCAAAGTCTACCATTCATCCATAGTGCTCAATCGGGGTGTGACAGCGTATATATATAGTCATCCGCAGACAGATCTGTTTCGCTGTATCACAGCTCATCAGTACGGTTAAAAATCCGATTGCTTTTACCCGACCGAATTGGCGTCGATCGGTGATTCTACTTCTGAGGTATGGGCGCTGGGTAGTGAAATGAATTCAGACGCTAAAAGTCTGCCTCCTTCTACCCAGCGCCCATACCTCAGAAGTAGAATCACCGATCGACGCCAATTCGGTCGGGTAAAAGCAATCGGATATTTAACCGTACTGATGAGCTGTGATACAGCGAAACAGATCTGTCTGCGAATGACTATATATATATATATATTGCTTCTAAACCATGATTGAAACCCGATCGAAGTGGCGTCAATCGGCAATTCTACCTCTGGGCCATGGGCGCACAGTAGGATAAGGCAGACTTTTTAGTATATATATTATCACTATACACGCCCAATAGCCAGAGTGCTCTAATTCATTAGTGAATGAGTGATACGTACATGCCAGGGTAGCCACTATATATATATATATATATATATCGTTGACGCAGCCTTGTGGGGGATGACTTCTTTTCGCTCCATATGCTCTCTTCCATAGACAAAATGTAACAAGCCAATCGCTAATCAATCGCTGCTTCTATGGAAATTGTCTTGTCGGGCTACACGTTTTTCTTCCCTCATTTCTTTCCTTTATAATCAATACCCGACTTGTCGCGTCCGTGGAGTCGACTCACCCTCCTATTAATCTTATTCCATTTATAAAAAGGAAAGTCAGTTTTTTCCCGCTACTTTTAGAACAGATTCCTTCGAGGATGCTTCACCAAATACTGCAATAACCCCGAGGAGAATAGAAGGGGCACCCAACCAGATGTGGCAGCAGTACTCAATACACGGGCGGATGGTGGATTTATATAATTGCAGGATAGATTCAGGCGGTAAGAAATACTGCAATAACCGCGAGGAGAATAGAAGGGGCACCCGACCAGATGTGGCAGCAGTACTCAATACACGGGCGGATGGTGGATTTATATAATTGCAGGATAGATTCAGGCGGTAAGAAATACTGCAATAACCCCGAGGAGAATAGAAGGGGCACCCGACCAGATGTGGCAGCAGTACTCAATACACGGGCGGATGGTGGATTTATATAATTGCAGGATAGATTCAGGCGGTAAGAAATACTGCAATAACCCCGAGGAGAATAGAAGGGGCACCCGACCAGATGTGGCAGCATTCTCCTCGGGGCTCTTCAAGAATGGGGTCAATTGTTATCTATAATAATTTCCATATCCTCAAAACCTTTTTACCGCCTTCTCTTACCTCAATACCGCTCACCTCAGTTATTAACAAACTAGCTTGAGTTGGTTCCAAAAATTCTCGGCTGACTTTCACGTATTCCACAGTTCCTGCACTGACCACATGGAACATTTTCTAAAAACTGCGGCAAAACTCACCAATAACTTGCAACTATGCCTAACATGCTCAGTTACCGATAGACTTGGAATGTAACAAAAAAGAGATTGCTACGCATCTTGTGGAATACATGACACGTCGCATTGGAGCCAATATTATTGCAGAGGATGTCATTACGTCGCAGTATCATTGTGGCGTAATGAATATGAACTCGAAAAGAGAAACCGCGGAGTCGAGTTCGAATTCTAGTTGAATTCGTTACATTCACTTACGAGCAAATTAACTTGGAAAATGTATTGATCCAGCTCTTCTCCCTCCAGCTATAGGATAATATAATATAATAGGACAGATTTGGTTCTATAGCATTTGTTGGAATCCAGTCTGCCACAGAAAGAAATGGCAATTCTGTATAGAATTAGCTTTGGCGATCATATCTCGAAGCCTGTATTATGTATGGCAATTAACTGACTGACTGATGCCTGCCTGGCCTGACACTCTCAGCGGACCTCAAGTGGAATGACTACGTCGAATCCATTGCTAAATCCGCAGTTATGAAAGTCTGCTCTCTGTGCAGGGCCCGGAAATTTTTTCCGCCTGAATCTATCCTGCAATTATATAAATCCACCATCCGCCCGTGTATTGAGTACTGCTGCCACATCTGGTCGGGTGCCCCTTCTATTCTCCTCAGGGTTCTTGATAAAATACAGCGAAGAATCTGTAATGTGATTGATACCGACTTGGCTGACCGCCTGCAGTATCTCTCTCACCGGCGTGACGTGGCTTCCCTGTGCCTCTTCTATAAATACTTTCATGGCTTCTGCTCTGACGAAGTTAAATCACTGGTGCCCCCTAGATGTGAATTTGCACGAGATACTAGATTGGCAACTAGGTCCCACCCTTTTACAGTGAAACCGATGAAATGTAACCGCAATTTCTACTCCAACAACTTATTTCCTCGCACTTCACGCCTGTGGAATTCCCTACCGCATGCTTGCTTCCCCGACGGCTACAACTTCCAGGAGTTTAAATGTAAGATCAATAGACACCTCCTAACACACTAACTCACTCCCACTCTCTCCAACTCTTTCCCTGTGTACATCCTAAGTCGTCTATCACCCTCCTTCTGACATTTCCTATACTCAATCCCTCTATGTAACACCCTGCGCTATAGTGGCAGTGGAATGCCTTGCTTGAGGTGACACGATTAAAAAAATACGTTTATATACATTTAAGAATGAACACGTACATCCAGGAGGTTCAGGAAATCATCAATTATTACTGCAAAAGTCTCATATTTTTTTATCTGTTTCCCCAGGATGTATTGATCATGGTTCTCTACAATTTACTGTCCTTTGTAGCTCTTAATGGATTTCGTCTTTTCGCTTGTTCTTCTAAACCTTGTTCTACCATTCATCTACTCATGCCCACTAAGTATGAGCTGTTTCCCTTGCCTTCAATATGACCTGTGAGTATCAGATTTTACAAGCCCTCTTTTACTCGTTATGTGCCCTAGAAATTTCAACTGTTTCTTCTTGATATTAAGTATATTGTTTTCCATTTTTTCTAAAACTTCATCATTGCTTACAAGTTCAATCCTTGCTAGCCTCAATCTCCTTTCTGCATCCTTCTGCCTCCTCCATTCCGCAGACAACACCACTGCTTGCATCGAGTGAGGAACACTGTGGTGAAGCCGTGTTTCGAGAAGATTCTTCTTATGATTTCATGCACTATCTTCCTTCATGGTCCTCCAAATTTTCCTATACCTTGTACTTCTTAAAACCGTTTCTCTTGTTTAGCCCCACAAATCCTGCACTGATATTCATTTGCTCAAGCCCATCAAGTATGTCACGCGTTGTTTTCCTCTGCCTCTCTTTCCCTCTATCTGTCCTGTGAGTATCAGATTATTCAATTAATCCTTCCTCGCTGTATGTTCCATAAACTTCAGCTGTCTTTTCCTGATTTTAAGTTTCCTTCCTCTCCAAAACCCCGTCGTTGCTCACATGGCTACCCAATCCAGGAGGGACTGACTGAAATAATATTCACTGATCATTACCCTAATAAATGACCTACCAGATTTTTTTAAATCTCGTAGGCACGTGCGTTATCAAGTGTGAAACTAAAACTCACAATATCAAAGATTTCTTGAAAGTTTTCTGGGGCTTCTGAAATAGCATGAAATGGGCATGAAATGGGGTAACTATATTGAATCAATTGTACTACATATTAGTGCATATCATGAATGTCAGCAAATCGGTCGAGACGGATAAAGGCCGTAGTTTGGATAATACACAGACTCCATATAACATCTAGGCCTGCACACTGAAGAGATCACGCCAGTTCCACCACCAAAAGACTGAAATTTGACCCAAGACAATTCCATTATCTCTTGATATAAGTTTTATATACAGTGACACACATAAGTATTGGATATATGTTTTCTATTATAATTCTAGTTTATGTTCGCCATTTTGCCTTATATTTGCTAAGTAATATCTCGTAAAGTTGTTTTAGTTGTATGTGGAACGAAAATTAAAAACTCATGGCTGAATTCATTTTTTTTTATCAAAGTTCAATATTATCCTATGCAAATGTATTGGATACATGACGCTTTTTTTTCAAATTTCCAATCGAAACTTTGTATTTTAAAAGACTTTAAATATTCAAATTTTCGATAGTACTGGAATGTTATCTCTGACCAATCAGAGAAGCACACAATTGCTTACAAGATGGTGCAACTAATCATCTGTCTCATTGATGTGCATTCTGCAATTCAAGGATTAAAAATGACAAAAACTAAAGAATTATCCAGAGATATGCGAGATAGAATCATGGAACGTCACAAAGGAGGACAAGGTTACCGAAAAATTAGCAAAGAAATGAATCTAGCATGAAGTACAGGAGAAACTATCATCAGAAAATATAAGAAGTATGGCGACGGTACAGCAAACCTTCCAAGAAATGGAAGACTGAGAAAAATAAATGAGATGACTTCAAAGTGGATCAGCAGAAATATGCAAAAAACCCTTTCATTACTCGTTCTGAAATTAAAACTGATCTTGAGGGTGCTGGAATTAATGTAAGTACGGATACCATTAGCAGAGCTCTATATCGTACAGGCATTCATTCAAGATCACTGAGAAAAATGCCTTTACTGAAAACCAAACATGTCAATGACCGATTAAAGTTTGTCGCAACTTATATAAAGAAAGGTATGCAGTTTTGGGAAAAGGTAATGTGGTCGGATGAAACAAAAGTTGAAATATTCGGAAGGAACACAGCGACAAGTGTTTGGCGAAAACATGGCACTGCCTTCAGCAAAAACAGTACCATTCCCACAGTTAAGTATGGGTGTGGTTCCATTATGATATGCAGATGCTTTTCATCTAAGGTCACTGGTGAGCTACAAGTTATCCATGGTAGAATGAATGGTAGCATTCACAGGGAGATTCTAAGGAAGAACCTTCAGAAATCTGCAACTTCTTTAGGACATGGTTGGAATTTCGTGCTTCAACACGACAATGATCCCAAACATACCGCAAAACTTACAAAGGAATGATTTAAAAAATGATGGTATTAGTACTCTCAGTGGGCTAAGTCAGTTTCCTGACTTGAATTCAATTGAGAATTTGTGGAATACTTTGAAGGTTAAAGTTCATAAGCGGAATCCACAAAATATCAAGCAATTAGAGAAATTATGCCAGGAAGAATGGGGTAAAGTAACGGTGAATCAGTGTGGAAAACTTGTGGCCAACTATAGAAAGCGACTGGAAGCAGTGAAACAAAACAGAGGCTACACAACAAAAAGATTAAATTGATGTATCCAATACTTTTGCATAGGGTAATTTTGAACTTTGATAAAAAAATGGATTCAACCATGAGTTTTACTTTTCCTTCCACATACAACTAAAACAATTTTATGAGATATTAAATACCAAATATCAAGGAAAATGGCGAACATTAACTAGAGTTATAACAGAAAATAACATGTATCCAATACTTATGCGTGCCACTGTAACTACAAAAGGTTTGCGTCATTTTTTACCTTATGCGTCGATCTATCTTTAGGGCTATTTCATATTTGTTTAAAATATTTTAATGTTTTATTTTGATACAAGATGAAATCGTTTAATTTGTTGAATGGCCATTGTGAAAGCAAAGATTGCGTACTTGGTCCCTGCCGGTTTGTCACCATCATATTATTCCCCTCATGAAGATATACAGTTCGTGTCATTGCTGGAAACATTCTTGGAAATCGTCATACAGGATAACGGTACTTATATGTTAGTGCATATCAGATATGTCATCAAATCTTTGATATTTCTGGGTATTTTTCAATTTAGGGAAGAGCCAAAAAATCACAGGTAACTAAGTCTGGTGAATTAGGTGATGGGAACATTTTTTTAAATGGATTTGTTAACCAGGGACCCACTATCTCGTAACAGACTGTGTTAGCATGTACCATAACCAGTCAGTTAAGTTCCATACGTGATACTCGCTTGGGCGTTCATATCTCAAAAAGCCATGACTGACTGGGCAGAAGATTTTCCTTCAGTAGGTTGCCATTATTTTCTGTGATAAATTGCTTGCCAACCAAGACTATATAATCAAATATGTCCTGTTATTTAACCCATAGCTGGAGTGACAAGCGTTCGATTAATACTATTCCCAAAAGTATTTGCGCTCAAGTGAATGTACCGAATTCAACTGGAATTCGAACTCGGCTCTCCGATTTCTCGTTTTGAGCCGATATCAACTGCACCACAACACACGTCCTTGCATCTGCCATAATGTTTTCCTGTTCATTCCCTTTTTCATTTCACCGCAAGCAAGGCAGTTATTAGAGAGAAAAACACTGTACAGGTGGTGTCTTAGAAAAGATGGGTGGGTTTCAGAGAAAGAGAAGATGGCAAATGACGTTACATTTAAATTTGTGCTGGTGCAAATCGTACACTTAATCTTTGAATTAAACGTACCAAAGTTCACACTTTGTTCGCATTTTCATTCGTTCTTTGTGGTTTTCTTTGTCCACCTACACTACCGGCCATAATTATTAAGCCACCACAGTTTTTAAAAGAAATGATGTATTTCATACTATTTTTAGTAAGTATTGCCAAGTGGATAATTCTAAATGAAAATATAATGGCTCTTTTATTATTATTACTTTACAAGATTTTTCAAGGCAAGGAAGCAAAGATAAACTCGTCCGAATCACCCTAAATTTTCTTCATTATTTCATTGATGAAACTGCAGTATAGGTAGTTATTAAGTTGGTTCACAGTGTTACCAGACACTTTTCGTCAGAATTCATCTTGCGTAATTTTAAATCTATCTTTCCTGTATGCACTGAATACCATATATGGTCTGGTGCTCCTACAAAATCCAAAGAAGCGTAAGTGATCTAAAAGGTTCTGACCTGTCATTTTGTCTTCACTCACTTTCCCTCTACCGTGACATGACTTTTCTCTGTGTTTTCTATATTTTCATGGCAACTGTTCTGATGATATTTCCTCATTGTTGTCCCGACTGCATAAATTTACTATGTCTCATTAATTTACTGTTGAAATGGCTAGATGTAACCCTAAGTTCTATTCTAAGAGTTTCTTTCCTCGCACTACTCGGTTGTGGAACTTTCTCTCATTTATCTTGCAGCGTACAATCTTCTAAAACTTAAATGCAACTCTAATCGCCATCTTCGTGTATTGAAAACCACTTCTATATCAGGTCTGCTGCTCCTGTTATATATCTCGAGATTCTTGACAAAATTTAAAGAAAGGTCTCTCATCTAATAGATTCTGAGAATATTTTCTGATTTCTATGGCTTATGTTAAACTCCAGTAGAACTACACTTTGCACCTTCTTAGCCTTGTGTTTTCATGGAGTAATTATAGTGATCACCCCCCATTTTCGTTCTTTATTTCTTAATATAAATCTTATGACTTCAATTTTATCTTTTTTTTTATCAACTCGCTTGGGGTCAAATTATATATATATATATATATATATATATATATATATATATATATATATATATATATTTTAATTCAGATACTTCAATCCAAGGGAAAAAAGCAGGAAGGTAAATTCCAAAAAACCCGATCCTAATTAATATTAAAAATTTTAATTTAATATTAAAAAATGATACAGGAAGAGAGCTCCATGTAATAAAATATTACAGAGCAAATATATATTAAAAAAGGATTAATTCAAAGATGTTGAATGGCCATTCAACATCTTTGAATTAATCCTTTTTTAATATATATATATATATATATATATATGTGTGTGTGTGTGTGTGTGCGTCTGTATATATATATATATATATATACAGATATATACACAACATTTAAAATTTTAGAATTATGCCATAATTTAAAATTATGCAATTATATCAGACAGACAATTATTCTTACCAACAAATACAAGAAACAAACTTCATTAACAAATTTAAACCAGCACGTAATACACCATAACCCCCAACGCACACAGAATCACCAGATACACTTATCCAAATCGATCAAAATCCTAAATTTAATTTTATTTGTTAATCTCACACGTTAATCTTACCACGTTAATGGATATACTTAATCGAATTTTCTAAGTTTACTAGTTTAACATGTTTCGAACGACATTCGTTTATATATTCATTTTTTTTTAAATCACAAAAGCAATGTAAATTTCGAATTATTTTAATGTTACATATTTTTTTTACTAACAGTAATTATCAGTTGGGAAGATAAAACTTGAACAAAAGAAATAAAACAAAAATGAAAAATCGGAAAACACATAATTACTTTTCGAGAATTCGAAGAGTTTCCACAAAAAAAAAAAAAAAGAAAAAGTAAGAATCCCCCGTAATCAACTTAAAAACAGCTCACACCTTTGCGATTGGCTGTTGGTCACCTTCCAATCAAATGCGTGACGAAGGGGTATGGGTTGGCTAATATAAGTCAGTATCTGCAGGCTGTTAATTTAGAAGGGGGCGCATCAGCGATCGATCAGCTCTGATGGGGTCGATTTGGTGAGGGGAGTATGGTGGTTTAAAGACCCAAAACTGCCCAATGACCCACTTCAGGACATCACTGAGGATGCCCTACAGCGCGGTTAAAAAACGTATATTCAAAGAATTGAATCAATTGCGATGTCTACTGCTAGGAAAGTTGGTCCACTATCATTCGTCCGTGCACGGAATACCACTGCCATATTTAGTCGGGTGATCCTGATATATATCTCGAAGATTCTGTAATGTAATCGATCTTGATCCGGCATCTCGACTTCAGTCACCTTGTAACATGGCTTCTCTCTGTCTTTTCTACAAATACTTTTATAGCAACTGTTACTTTAAGCTTTTATCTTAGGTGTCTCGACCACATGAATTGAAGCATGGTAAATAGGGCACGCCATTCTATTGTTAAACCAGCTAGATGAGACCTCCACTTCTATTCAAATAGTTTCTTTCTTTTTTCGTACTTCTCAAATGCGGTAAAACCTTCAGATTTTTGGCTTCCTCGTCATGTACAATCTTCAAAAATGTAACTGCTACGTCAATCGATATCTTCTGTCTTCCTGAAAACCATTCCCTTATTATCCTATCCACACTAAAGTCATGTCAATCCTTTTTCACTTCGTCCTAGTGGTATTATCAACTTGCTTGGAGTCAAATTGTATATATATATACAAAATTTAAAATTATGCAATTATATATTTCGCTACCTTGGTTTCCACCATGAGTGGTTTCTTCAGGCAATTTTTAATAACTAATTAAAAATCGCCTGAAGAAACAACTCATGGTGGAAACCAAGGTAGCGAAATAACTCGTTTATAAATGAAAAATATTCAAAAGTTCTACAATATAATTGTATAGAACACTTTTTAATACAAATGTGTACTGGTCTAACCCTATTAAGACCAAAAACTAAGTATTAAACAATCAATATACATATATATATATATATATATATATATATATATATATATATATATATATATATCCTTGCTATGACAGATTGACTGAAACCGGTTGTGTGGTTCTAAATTTACTATTTATAGTCTTGGGGAATGTGGACTTACTACTTAAATGCTATTATTCCCAGGTCCACGTTAGAGTCCCATTTATAGGTCGAATAGTTTGCGCGTGTGCCTAAGTGTGCGTGTTTATTATATGAGTGGAGAATTTATACCTCATGTATATGTGTGTGTGTGTACATGTGTGGGGGCTTTTCGAAGCCTGGGCAAAATCATCATAGACGCTCTCAAGCCACCAGCCTTCTTACCAGAGACGGAAAACTCTGACATCAAAACTCCTTATATAAATTGTGAAATCCACCATGCACCACCCAATGTATTTAAGGTCCCCGGAGGTCAAACTCTGTGTTAATATAACATGCAATTATCTCAAGCACCTAACGCATGTCATACAGTGAACCTGTATGGGATATGTTGATTCGATGGAGAGAGAGAGAGAGAGAGAGAGATAGAGAGAGAGAGAGAGAGAGTGCTTTGGGCTGCAGAAGCAACTGACCACTTTAAACAAATCTTAATGCAAGTTGATCGACAGCTGGATGCTTAATAGTTCAACACAAGTTCACACAGGACAGAAATCCCATGCATAAGTGTAAACGAAGCCAAAATATGTTAGCACAAAACCTACAGTTACGATGAGACTAAGCTGAGAATGGACAATCAAAGAATAATTATTAAGAAGACTGAAGATAACGATTGGCAATGTATTTAATTGTTTGAAGATCAACGTTGATTGGGGAGCAAGAAGCCAGAAGAGAACTCCACAAGCGAGGAGAAAGATAAAAGAATCTGTCGGCACAGAAACTTCGGGTCCGATGAGACTTAGTTGAGAGAGGACAGTCAAAGAACAAGCATTAAGAAGACAGAGGATAACGATTGGCATTGTGTTTAATTGTTTGAAGATCAACGTTGAGTGGAAATCAAGAGGGCGGTAGAGAGTTTCACAAGCAAGGAGAAAGAAAATAGAATCTGTTAGCACAGCAACTACGGTTATGATGAGACTTAGTTGAGAGAGGACAATCTTATAACAAGCATTAAGAAGACAGAAGATAACGACTGGCATTGTGTGTGTGTGTGTTTTTTTTTTAAGTCAACGCTGATTGGGAACCAAGAAACCGGAAGAGAGTTCTACAAGCGAAAAATTCGACAGAAGAAACTTTTATCATCGAACATATAGTTATATCTATCCATTTCAACTGTAACATGATGAGACCTTGCCGCCAAACTAGTCTTTTTCTTCTTCATGTGCCCTGTTCCTTCAGGACTTCCCCTTGGCTCTGTCTCTTGTCACTCTCAATATTTTTCCTTTTGGTATTCTCCCACACCCTGCTCCGCCATCCAGTTGCTCAAGCCTATCAAGTATGTCTTACGCTGCTTTCCCCTGTATCTCTTTTATCCGTCCTGTGAGTATTGAATTCTACAGGCCCTACTTTCTCATTACGGGTCCCAGGAACCTCATTTGTCTCTTCCTGATGTTAAGTATAAGTTTTCTTCTCATTTGAATCCTCTCCAACACCTCATCGTAGCTCACATGCTCAACTCATGGCATCCTCAGCATCTTTCTGCAAAACCACATTTCTACTGCATCAAGCCTCTCTTTCATTCTTGATGAGATCGTCCACCAAGCTAGTACTAAGCTGACATTCATAAAGTCTAGGTACTATAGAAGAAAGTTCACCGGAACAATTACCATGTAAGTATTTATAGAAATGGCGCAGGGAAACTACGTTACGGTGGTGGAAAAGTGACTGAAGACGAGGTGCCTGGTCAGCACTAATAACATTGCAGATACTGCTTTAGATTTTATCAAGAATCTTTAAGTTTATAGCAAGACTAAAAGACCAGATGTGGCAGCAGTATTTGAAGCAAAGACAAACGATAGACTTATAAATATGTAAGATAGATTCTGATAAGAGAAAATTGTCCAGCACGACACAGAGAACCAACTTTCCTAGTAGAAGACTTGACAACTGATTCAATATGACCTTTCCACTTCATGTCAGCGGAAAACGCAATAAAACACTCTCCTGGAGGTTGGCATCAGCCATGCAGATAGATGTTAAAATAGTTCTCTCAGACAATTAAAATAGAGCAGTTTCGTTTTTGGAGGCGTTCGAATTAACTGCCAAAGCCGGAAAGTAGATCATGAATCTCTACTGGCAGCAAACTGCCTGCATAGGGACATGTAACGAAGTCAGCAGATATAAAAAATAAAAAGGGGCGTAAGACAAGGATGCGTCTTTTCTCGGGATCAGTTCAACTTGTACAGCGAGACTATTATGAGAATCCTAGATGTTATGCCAAGATTTATTATCTGAGGCCACAATTTAAATAACATACGGTACGCACACAATACAGTGCTGATTGCTGACACGGAAAAAACTACAAGACCTCCTACAGAAGATAGCTGAAGAAAGTGACAAAAATAGACTACAAATAAACTTCAAGAAAACCGAATGTTCATCAGCAAAAAGAGGAGCTCAAAATGCCAAATACAGTTGGGAGATACTAAAATCAAGCAGGTAAAAAAAGTTAAATACCTGGGAAGTGTTCTAACAGAAGACGGAAAGTGCGACAAAGAGATCCGAAGGCGAATTGGCATGGCGAAAAACGCGTTCCAGAAGCTGAGTAAAGTATAAAGACACAGGAAACTTTCACCAGAAGAGAGTACTAGATTGCTATGTTATGTCAGTTCTTCAATATGGCAGGGAATGCTGCACAATGGAGTGCTTGCAGAACCTGATACTAACAGGCCAGATAGAGGGGAAATACTAGAGACAGAGGAAAGTAGCGGATAACATATTTGAAGAGCCTGAGCAGGTGGATAACAGAACGTGGGTTGCGTGGTGTTACAGGAGAAAGTGTGCTCAGAGCCACCAGGAATAGGGAGACGTTGAAGGCCATGATCGCCTTGGCCTGAAAGGCCAAGGCACATAGAAGAAGATTATTTTTATATCAGCTACAAATCTGACCGCTGAATCTTACTATTAAGATTAACATTATTAAATAGTTGTCATCAGTATAGATACCGAGTTGAGAACTGATGATATCAGGAAGGTCGTTGATGAAAATTAGGGATAATTAAGAGAAGCGTAAATTTGTGAGCGCTCGAGTTGTTGTATCATTTAAATGTGGTGTTTCAAGTTAACTTCAATATGTCGGTAAAAGAGTTACGTTGCGGAGAGTAAGGGGGTAAAAGATAAGCGTTGTGGAGAGTAAGATAGAAAAGAACGCATTGCAGGAGTCATAAATTACTTGGCAATTTAGGAACGAAAAACAATATCGGTCAGAATGTGCCTACTACGTGTGTGCGCATGCATAAAATATGTAGATATGTGTGTGTGTGTGTGTGTGTGTGTGTGTGTGTGTGTGTGTGTGTGTGTGTGTGTGAGGGCAATAATCTCTCTGTAATACAAGTTTCCTTAAAAATGCACATCTGTTACTTTTTATTGTTTTTCTCATATGACATCAGATTTTTCTCTTCGCAACTAATGTGTGCATAAGTTGTTTAAATAAGTGTTCAAATCCGTGTGCTTTAGGTTAATATGAGAACCATTTCCAAGATTTTTGCAGTGTTATTTTTAACTGTGTGAAAGTACTAAAAAATGACCGACAATATACTTTTGTTACGCTTGCTATTCCATTTTCCTTGTATTAATCAGTGAGTCAGTTAAGTGACATATGTGATACACGCTAGGGTGATCATGTCCCATAAGAGACATGACTGACTGACAGAAGATTTTCCCGCATAAGGTTGACATTACTTTCTCCGGTAAACTGGTTACCAACCCAATCTATCCTGTTATTTAACTCATAGCTGGAAGCAAAAGACGGATTAACCATCCCCAAGGTTATTTGCGCGTAAATGAAAGCAATGAATTCAACTGGAATTCGAACTCAGCTCTCCATTTTCTCGTTCCCAGCCAATATCCACTACACCATACACCACAACGAAAATTATTTTATCAGTAATGCAATAACAAAGAAAGCTCTTGTGCAAATACAAGAAAATACAATAAAAAACAGTATTACTCTGTCATGAATATATATATATATATATATATATATATATATATATATATTGTGTGTGTATTTTGGCAGCATTTTAATGCAGATTTCATTGAATAATATAGACAAGTTTTGTCTATTAATTTTGTGTAGGATCCGTTCATACCGTCTGATATACTTGATGGTGATATCGTTGAAAGACAACAAAAAATCACAGTAATTGTTGATTTTTTTATCGGGTCTAAGCTTTCGGCTCGCATAAGCCATTATCAAAGAATAAATATTAACACACAGTGAACATAGAACATTTAAGTTATTAACAATAAAGAGAATTAAATTGAAGATACAAGTCCATCCCTACCGTAGATCCTACACAAAATTAATAGACAAAACTTGTCTATATTATTCCATGAAACCTGCATTAATATACATATATATATATATATATATATATATATATATATATATATATATATATAGTTGAGATCAAATATAGATAAAATATGTATTGGAATTTAAGAGAAAGATAAGATAAAGAACAAATAGAAAAAGTTTATCAATCTAACATGTTTCACTTTTATCAGACATATGGAGAAAAAGAAAAAAAGAAATTCTAGTATTTTTTTTTATTTTTACGCTTTTTGATTTTCATTGGTTAATCATACTTATCCTGCATTCGACTTGTTAAACCAATAAAAGTATAATTTGTGAGGTTCGGAATTCAACCGTGAAACGAGATATCAATTCGAAGTTTCGAGAAATTAGCGTATTACAAGGCTAACTAAAAATTAAGATACAAAAGTAAAAACACCAGACTTTCTTCTTTTTTCTTCATATTTTATTCTCTTTAACAAATGTGAGACATTGTAGATTGATAAATGTATTTTATTTGTTTTTTATCTTTATATATATAAACACTAATATTTCTCCGACAGACCCTAACAAAAGAATTAAGTTTATCATGTTACGCTAAATCCACTACATCCAATTCATTCGTCCGCAACGACTCTTCCCCCACCGTTAGCGATTTGCAAAAAAACAAGGTAGTTTATAAATTCAAATGTCCCTTTCGAGAATGTATCTCTAACAAACTAAATAATATCTACATTGGCCATACTACAAATTGGCTCTCACGGCGTCTTACGTTGCACTTAAATGACAATTCAAATATATTCCAACATTTAAAACAACACGGTTATCAACGCACACTTCTGAGAAAAACGCTCGTTGAAAACACATATATACTTAGACAAGAAAATAATAAACAGAAATTCAAAATCCTGGAAGCTATCTTCATTAAACAACTTAAACCTGGTTTGAATACGATAAATTTTCATATTTCAACTAACATACTCAAATGCCTGTAATCGGATCAGGGAGCACAACGCTACCATTTTGTCACTGTCTTCGGCCATCCGCCACGGTAGGGATGGACTTGTCTCTTCGATTTAATTCTCTTTATTGTTAATAACTTAAATGTTCTATGTTTACTGTGTGTTAATATTTATTCTTTGATAATGGCTTATGTGAGCCGAAAGCTTAGACCCGATAAAAAAAATCAACAATTACTGTGATTTTTGTTGTCTTTCAACGATATCACCCTCAAGTATATCAGACGGTATGAACGGATCCTACACAAAATTAATAGACAGAACTTGTCGATATTATTCAATGAAGCCTGCATTAATATATATATATATATATATATATATATATATATATATATATATATATATATATATATATAAATGGGCCATTTTGAAAGACGGATGCTACTGAGGAGATGTATAATCTCTCTTAGGGATTTTATGTCGAAATGTTCATTCAACGTTTTTGAATTTTGAAAATTTATTTTAATTTATATTAGCTCTGTAATTTTAATTACATTGAGCTCTCCTCCTGTATCATTTTTTAATATTAATTTTTTTAATATTAATTAGGATCAGGTTCTTGGGATTCACCTTCCTACTTTTCCGTTTTGGATTAAAGTATTTTAATAATATATATATATATATATATAGGTAGCAAACTTTTTCAATGTTTTGTTGAATCTGACAGACAAGGAAAATTTTACACATTTTTTATTGAGTTTTTCTAGTATTCTTAAATTTGTCTTTTGGTAGGGAGTATGGGAATGTAAAGATTTTCTGAAGTATCTATTGTCCCAAGCACTTTCATTCACTTTTTAAGCCCTTTTCGAAGGGTTTGCTGTTAAATGTTGTTAATTTCTTTTTTCGGTTGTCTTTCAAGATATAGTTGTGTGATGTCTATTGAATGGTAGTATCCTTTATCCCTATATCTACAAAGGACCTTGCCTGGAATTCAAGTTACTGTCTTTCTATTTAAAATAACCTTTTAAGACATTATTTCCGTTCTTAAAGTAAGATTATACTTGGTACCTGATGTTTTACTTAGAGTAAATCTCGCATAATGAAATCCTTTTGGTGACAGGATTTATGAGAGATAATCCTGTTATGAACCAGAATCAATCACTAGTTTATATTTAATTGATTAGTGACGACAAGGTTATCAGTTTTCCATTTCTGCAATATAACTTTTATATACGTATATATAGATATATATGTATTTGTGTTTTTGCGTATGTGTAAGCCACCTTTGAACAGGATGGTGTTGTGCATGAAAAATCCAAGAGAAATATTAGTAAGGGTGCTAATTTCCTTAAACATCCTATCACATAATTTAATCTAAGATGTAATAAATGTGGCCGCTTCTATCTGAGCAGGCCAGGCTTAAGACATCATTAAAAACATCACAAATAGAAAGGGGCAACTCAGTGTGCGTTACGCAGTATTTATGTACAGAAGAATATGAGGCCGTAGCAGGACTGCAAAAATACTTCCCCGCTACCAATATTTGTGGATGGCTCAAGTGACGTCATTGTTTGAGATCGAGCCATTACTATTCTGCAAGTTACGTACTTCTTACAAGGAAACTTATCACCCTCATGAGAACAAAGCCATGGATCAAACTTGTCAGCGATTGTCATACTCATCTAATAAATCGACAGCCATAACAGGCCACCAAAAATATGAGAATAATTTTGCAATCACTTGTTGGCGAAACACAGAAGTAATGCTATTGGAGAAAAGATATCTACTACTTTCTATCTACCTAATTTTTGTCAAATCTGTTATTGCTCGGTATTTTTAAATATCAGCTCTTTCAGTGAGTGTACGAATCCAGCTAAAACTCAGTATTATAAATGCTTAGTTTCAAAGCTCTTTGAATCTTCCCTCACATATGTACTAATTATCTTTTAAGAGATAAAATATACATTACTTTAAATAATATAATCATAGAATGCTAGTATTGTTTAATATCGTGGATAACCGATTATACTTTTATATATATATATATATATATATATATATATATATATATATATATATATATATATATTAAAAAAGGATTAATTCAAAGATGTTGAATGGCTTAATATATATTTGCTCTGTAATATTTTATTACATGGAGCTCTCTTCCTGTATCATTTTTTAATATTAAAATAAAATTTTTAATATTAATTAGGATCGGGTTTTTGGAATTTACCTTCCTGCTTTTTTCCCTTGGATTGAAGTATCTGAATTAAAATATATATATATATATATATAGTACCGTGCAAAAGTATTCGAACAAGAACTATTTTATCTTTTATGAGGCATCAAAATAAAATTTAAAATCACTCCTGTCCTAACACTTTTGCACACTACCGGCGTGATTTTCCTAAAAGCCTCACTGAAATTCAAATACAGGGTGAAACAAAGAAAATTGCTAATATATATTGATTATTTAAAACTAGGCGTAAAAGAAATGTATTAAAAAGAAGTTATATTTAATTTTTCCTATTTTCTATTAAATAAGTTATTTTGAAACTTCTCATTATTCTATTGTCCTTAGATATGTCTTTTTTCTTATACCCCCACCTCTCGAATTGAGCAGTAAATAGTGTCAACATAGTTTAAAGGTTCCTTTTAAAACTTCATTTTGATAATAGTTAGCTGTCTGACCTCGAGTAGGTCATGCAAATGCTCTTTATTTTTGAATTTGGCTAATAATTTATTTTTTAAGCAGCCAAAGGTAGCAGAAATAACAATTGTAAACCGGAGCAGAACGGCTTTAAGAGACGTTGGGTGGACGCTTAGAAGGATTGCAGCTGACATCAAAGGTTCCCCAAATACAGTGAAAGATAAAATAGTTTTTGTCCTAATACTTTTGCACAGTACTGTATATATATATATATATATATATATATATATATATATATATATACTAGTCATCCACATACAAGCCTGTTTCGATAAACGGCAAATTCCGTCTGTCTGTCCATGTGTCTGAAACTCCTCTAACCCGGACGACATTTAACATAAATAGACGTAATATACCTTTTGGAAATCAGTTTTCCCTTATCTGGTGCATGAGAATCCATCTTTGAGATTTGTATCTGGATGAGAAGAGAACAGTTAAAAATTCAAATTTTAAAATAACTGAAAAGAAATTAGTGGTTTTTAAAAGCTTTTAATGTATATTGAGTATCAAGAAACGCAAAAACTTTGTGAATTTAAAATTTTTGGTTTTAAAATCAGTTAAAATATCTCAAAAACTTTGTGAATTTAGGATAATCAAAATGCCAAGGAATTCAAGTTACAGTGAGATATTTCGTGGCGTGAGCTTTTGAAGTTCCACAGAGTTTGGGATTTGAAGAACACAATTTACGGACTAAATTGAAATTTCTGCCCAAATTGAACTTTCGGTCGGAATTGGACTTATAACCCAAATTGAGTTTCAGTGAGGTTTTGAAGCTCCATGGTGTAAATTGTAGAATTCAAACTTATTTCTTCAAAATTATTAATGCTGTATTCTAAGCTGGTGCAGAAGTCCATTTAGTTTTGGGCCAGAGGCCCAATTAACTCTCCGCAAAAAGTGGCTTAAAAGACCGCACAAAGTGTGACTTTAAAGTTAGTATATATATATATATATATATATATATATATATGTGTGTGTGTGTGTGTGTGTGTGTGTGTGTGTGTGTGTGTGTGTGTGTGTGTGTGTGTGTGAAAATTATGGATTTTAATCAGATATTATTTGTGTTAATCTGAGCGTTATTTAAGTAGCTGCAGGTGTTCAAGGGAAGATCCTCGCTTTTTAAATAGCGAAATTAATATCGACTGACCTCAAAAGTAGAAAGTTTTATTTATTTAAACAGTTTTCAGATACTAATATAACTGATAGAGACATCAAATATTCCAACCAGAGATGCGCTTTTCATGAAAGGAAATATGTAGGTCTCGCTTCACTGAAGAGGGACCGTGGCCGAATGATTAAACCACACTTCAAACAAATCTGTCCAGTAACATAACGTTCGTAAACGGAGAAGTCGCTAAGAAAAATTTTTACCGACTGAAATTAAGGAAAAAATTATATATTACCTGTGTTGGCTGGTAATCTCCACCGAAAAGCTCCAAGTTAAACTGCAACTCCCTTTGTCTACACAGGACAGGACGTATATATATATTTATATATATATCCCGGCGTTGATCGGATGTAATGAAAGCTTTAAAACTAATCCATGGTCCTGGAGCTCAGACTCTTTGGACGTTGGCACGAAAGACTAAAAAGCAAAAACCCGAAGTAAAACTAAAATAAGAGGGCTAAAGAACTGCAACCTTAAAACTTCTGGATATCGTTTCTTATGTCTTTGTCTATGACTGTATCAAATTTGATTAAAATCGGACCACTCCTTCCATAACACGATTTTTTCGATTATCGATTTTCGATATTTATCGGGGGTACCTCGACACAAAACCTAGCTAAGAACACTCGCAGACGCTTATAGTACAATTGTGTAAATTTTCAAGAAAATCGGTTCAGCCGTTTTGGAGTCTATAGGTAACGGACACACACACAGACAAAGACCCCTTTATAAATAAGTTTATATATATATATATATATATATATATGTCGAGAATGCTGCACTTATTAACAGTGAAAATAACTTAGTTATGTTTTTCTAGGCTTGTAGTAAGAGAGGGTATATAGACCTATGAAGTCAGGTGAACTTGGTGACCATTTCAAGATCACGTTGTCATTATCACTGGCACACCCAATCCATCTTCCTAGTAGATTCTCATTGAGATAAGTCTACACTGAAGCGATGGAGAATGTTACGCGAGACATGCTACATTGTGTATGGAAGGAGCTGGACTACCAACTTGACATGTGTCGTGTCACAGTTGGTGTACTTATCGAACATTTGTGAATGTTTATGAAATCGGTTATAAAATCAAATCACTTTGCATATCTTATTCGAATTTTGGTAAATAAATCTTTTATTGCTCAATAGTTTATTTTGTTTGCCTGAACTGAAGCGATGAAAGACAATTTCAAATAATATACTCGGAAATTATCCATATAGATTACAAACGTGGCTCATAGACAGTTTAGTGAACAAAAACAAGTTTTAGATTTAAAAATTCAAATGCTTTGCACTGACTCATTGATTTTGTTAGAAATAAACGAATTCACTCGAATTTACAAAACCTTTGCTTAGCACACACAAAACTCGCGAAATTTCACACCTCGATGCGAAATGATTTCAGCCAATAGAAAACTAGAAAATATCTAAAAACAAAATAGAAAGGCCAGAATCACATCCAGTATTGAATTATCAAATGACCTGTTCGGAGCCCAACAAACGAAATGAAAGACGGAGCAAGATCGACCGTCCCCAGCGAGATAAGATGCTGAGCGTAATCAGCACGTACCCTTGACAAACGTCAAGCGATCGCTATTATTATCTCTCTCTTTCTCTCTCTTTTCACAATTCACCCTGAGCGATAGCTTCAAAGACCCAACAATAAACGCTCATACATACACACATACCTTACTACCTACGTACACATGAACTCATTCTTGCAAGGACTACTACGAACTCTTGATACTCTTAACTTTTTAATACTGTTTCTCATTGAACATTGACTTCTACCAATTCATGTTATTCTTTTCTATTAATAAATTTCTATTTAAACATACAAAAGGTATATTTTTATTCTTCAACAAATCCACACATTCCAATCTCCTCCCTTCTGATGATAGCGAATAATCCTAAGTTGTAGGGAGTTGGTTATGTTTGACACAAGGCCAATTCAATAAACATTCAACCATCTCCCTACTTCTACAAATGTACACTACCGGCCATAATTATTAGCTCACCCCAGTGTTTAAAAAATGATGTTTCATCCTATTTTTTAGTATTTATTGCCAAGTGAATAATTCTTCATGAAAATACAATAGTTCTTTTGTTAATACTGCACAATAACATGTGCATCAAATGAATTTATAAATATTTAATAATTACATATATTGCAGTTTCAAATGAAAGAATGAAGAAAATGTAGGGTGATTCAGACGGGTTCATCTTTGCTTTCTTGCCTTGTAAAATAATAACAAAGGACCATTTTATTTTAATTTAGAATTATCCACTTGGCAATAACTACTAAAAATTAATAAGAAATAAATCATTTCTTTTTCAAAACTGGAGTAGTCTAATAATTATGGCCGGTATTAAATACGTAAGTTTTAGTCTATGGTTAAAATTAACTTTGTATTTAAGTAATTTTGCAAGTAGATTGCTTATAATTTCTGCATTAATTATGTAGGATTTCCATTTAAAGAAATTTGTTCTATTGTGGGATGTCAGAAAGAATTCCGATTTTTAAATCATTAAAATAGAAATATTAAATTAAAAAGCAATGCGTTAGCTACATGTTTTCATTACTTACTATTTGGTTTTTTCTTGTTATATTAACACGGGGCACGTTGGCTGATTGGCATCGATCGACTAATGTCATCTTGTTTGGGGCTTCATATGCATAAACATTTAGGTTTGAATTTTTTACATGGCACAAGGCCATTTTGCAAAGATCTTCCTAATTAAATTCCCGCATTCCAACAATTATTTTATACGGTTGAAATCATTTATGAAATTAGCAAATGGAACATAGAATAAAGTGGTCAAAGCATTATTTGTATTTATAAAAGTCTATTAACAAATAACAAGAATTACATACTTTGTGCAGACGTTGAATGTGTCTGATTAAAAATGTCTTTCATTCTCTGCATAGGATTGTGTTGCAGCAATGGAGGTAAGTTGTATAGTTTTTTGTCACTGGAAGATTTATCAGTTCAATGTCATATGTAAGTTGTGTTAGGAATTTTATTGTTAGAAGATTGGTGAAAATTTCTGAGTCCGTTGATAAGTTCATCTTTGTAAAGTTTTGAAGAATGATTAATAAAAGAAAGTGAGTTGGTCTTACATGTTGTGAGTGTTAAGATTCTGGTGCCAACTGTAGGAATTTGTACAAGAGTTATTTAAAGAAATAAAAAAGCATCTACTTGCGTCTCGCAATTAGTGCGGGTGTGGGAGAGAATTTCTTGATATTGAAAAGCGTGAACCCCACAATAGCATGCTGCTATTGGGGGGCAGCTGTGAACTGCCTTCCTTTGTGTTCTCTGGTTTTGCTGCTACTGTCCTGGGTGTACTACGTGTCTGCTACATATGCATCCCGTAAAAGAGCGGGAAAGTGAGATTATCACGTGATTTTCGCGTGTGTATATGTACCATGAGTGAATGTAGTTATGTGGAAATACACATGACTATAACCTGTTGCTATAACAATGGAATGTCTCCTTACTAAAAAAAATTAAGGATCGGCCTGCGTGACACCCTCGTCAAAAAATTATATTAAGCATTCTGTCAGCTTTATTTACGATAAACAAGACCGTTGAAGTGGAGTGGGTAGACAAAGGAAAACAAAGAGAACAATCTTAAGTGAAGGTAATTTTGGCTTTGAGCGAGTGAAGCCTGAGTTGCATTGCCAAAGATCATCCTTCTTTGAATATTGTGAACTGATGCTACAGAACCACAAATAAAGAACCACATCACGTGTGGACTATCAACAACTAAAATGGATAGCATATGTTACTCGAAGAGAAAATAATGACATCTTGAAGATCCCACACTACTTCAAATAAACAGTTAGAAAAAAAAAAGCCTCTATCAGTACCGGAAAGGGAGATAACTGATACCGGACTTAAGTCAGTGTTGTTGTTTTTTATTGTTTTTTTTTTCTATATTTCTTTTACTGAAAAATATTAAGAAATGCTTAAACCAACAGAAGTACTAGCTGCTCACTAAATAACTGCCAAATGTTTTCTTGTAGGAAAACGGATAATATTACTATTGCTATTGCTATTAACTCGCATTATTTTTGTTGTTGTTTTTTTTATATTATTATTTGGAAGTGCTGTCAACAGTGTTATATAGAATCGTAATTTAGACATTAAAAAGACTTCTGCACAAATACAAATAGCACAGGCACACACATATGAGCGGACCTTTTTGGCCGGAGTGTCGTATTTATTCTCAAATATTCACTTTCTGATCGCCCGCCGCCTGCAG
>JBBBDQ010001810.1:940000-1015000 GCA_037127315.1 Ascarosepion bandense
TCTCCGACCCTCTTGTTTTTAATGTGGTGATTTTCTAAGCTTGGCACAAGGATGAAAGTATAGAGCTTCTAGAGATGATCGAAATTACTTTTCAGTCATAACTGATTCAACGAAACAAATTTGCTAACCATTACACCACGATGAAGTGCCCAACTCCTTCAATATACCCAGTAAGTGTAAAATTTGCCAAGCCCTCTTTCTTCATTACGTGCCCTAGAAATTTCAACTGTCTCTTTCTGGTGCTATGATATCGTGTCTAAAGATTTTTTATGGCAAAAGTGGTGATAATTTTTGACTTGTCGTTATATAAGTATCATTTTCGTTTCCTACTTCTCTAAAACTTTGTTGTTCCTCACATGTTCAGACCGTGATATTCTCAGCATCTTTCTGTAGAATCACATTTCTGTTGCTTCGAGTCATTTTTCTTCATCTGTGATGAGATTGCTCATCATTCACTGCCTTATAAAGGGACTGATATGACAACAATTCAGTACTACTCGTTTCAAATTAAATTTTCCTTTTTTTTTTTAATTATTTTTTAAAGGCAACTTTCTGTATTCCCACAATATTCAACTTTCGTTGTCACAATTTCCATCTTCTAAAAAACTAGTAATATTTATTATTATTATTCCATTTAGTGACGCATATTTTATCAAGATCTCTTTTTTTAATTTGTTTCTGCTCTATCTTAACGCTTTTGTTCTTGAGGATATACTCTGAGTAAAACTTGTTTCTCTTTTTCGACAATTATACCCTCCACAACTATTCGGTTTCGTTTCGTTTTAAATTCCTTTCGTAATTTCGTAAATTTGGTGATGAATCAAGTGAAATTCTACGTTTGACAACCTGGATATCCGGTCAAGATAAACATCTTGATTCATAATCTTCCTTCTGGATTTCATAGTTTAATGCAATCAGTCAGGACATCATTCTTTGAAAATAATACTATTTTGAATATATTATACGCATAGAAACTTGAATCAAAATATCTAGCCCACCATTTCCCAGAAGCGTAACATTTAAAACAGCTGGATTTTAAAGGTTTTTTTTTTGGTTTTTTTGTTTGTTTGTTTTTGTTTGTTTTTTTGTTTTTTTTGTTTTTTTTTTTCTTAGATCGATTCCATACTTCGGTGTTTAAGGGCACTTCAGCGTGGTATAATGACTGGAAACTTTGTCTCGCTAGAAACTATCACAACTAAGTACTGAGTTCGATATTAGCTGGTTGCCCCATACTATTGGCCTTGTACAGAAGCCTTTGTTTATTCGTTGTTAAACAAACGATAGTGGGTTGAGGGAACTCACCAGCAATGTATGCAGAATAGGGTGGCATGTAGGATAGATAACAGTTGACCCTAGACCTGATGTTAATATTGTAGTGAACGAGGAAACATTCTCTCGGGAGTTTGTTTCATAAACTAGTGGCTCTTAGAAAGAATCTTTAGTAGAACTTCTTACGGTACATACCGAGAATTTCATACTTAAAAGTCATATCGAAGCCAAGAGGATCAAAGGGAAGATATAAGGAACCAACCCGATGAACTTGCGTAAATGGATCGCAAAACAGGAACTTAGGGATGTTAAAAAGAGAAAACTTACTACAAAGGATAAGATTTTTTTTTATAATCATATCGCCCCAAGCAAGGCAGTTTACTGCCACTGGTGCGCAGGGGGTTACATAGGAGGAAAATTATGAGAAAGAGGAACAGGTTATAGGGGGTTACAGAAAGTGGGTAAGAGAAGGATGATTATACTGATGAGAGTAGAGTGAAAGCAGAAAGTAGCATGAGAGAGAGAGAGGGGGCAATTTAGTGAGATAGGAGATGACTATTGACTTTACATTTAAATTCTTGAAGATTGTGGCTGTCGGAGAAGTAAGTAAACAGAAGGGAATTCTACAGGCGGGAAGTGCGAGAAAAGAAGCTGATGGAGTAGAATATGCGTTTATCTTTTGTTGGCTTCACAGTAAAACGGTGGGATCAGTTTGCTAAAGATGCTGGGGAAAGTCATAATTGCTGAAAGTTTGGGTTGATCTTTTAGCCAAATATCAACTTCTTTGGCGAAATCTAAATATTTTACATCTAATTTTATGCTTTCAACTACTTTCTACATAATTTTATACTTTCAGGGTAAAGGTACTTTTTTTTTTAAGATATACAGGGTGCTAAGGATGAATTATCGTCGAAATTAAGCAAAAATGAAAATAACACTGACGTCTAATTTTAACAGATATATTTAACGAAATTACACAAAAATATATTGAAACACTAAAGAGTAAATTTAAATGGTGCCGAATTCTGTTGCCAGATATTGGGTGTTTCAAAAGCGAATCTTTTGACCCAGGATCTGACGCCACGTGGGAAGATGAATGGAGGTATAACGTTGCTATCACTAGTGATCACTCCAAACACCTTCGTGTCTATTATTCATCCAATTTTTTTCGAATCCTCTGCACTGTTCTCAGACAAACATCCTGAAATGTTCTTTGTTTGCTTTGTTCGTTTTATTATTTTGTTTACTTCCACCGGCGCGACGTGGCTTCCCTGTGTCTCTTCTATAAATACTTTCACGGCTTCTGCTCCGATGAACTTAGATCACTGGTGCCACCTAAATACGAATTTGCACGAGATACTAGATTAGCAACTAGATCCCACCATTTTACAGTGAAACCGATCAAATGCAACCGCAACTTCTACTCCAACAGTTTCTTTCCTCGCACTTCCCGACTGTGGAATTCTCTTCCACACGATTGCTTCCCCGACGGCTACAATCTCCAGGAGTTTAAATGTAAGGTCAAAAGACACCTCCTAACACACTAACCTACTCCCATTCTATCAAACACTCTTCCCATCTGCCCAACCCTCATCCTCGCTATCCTTACTCATCTGTCACCTTCCTCCTGACATTCCCTATGTCTAACCACTCCTTCTCTTTACCTTCCCCTGTGTAGCCCCATGCGCAATAGTGGCAGTGGAATGCCTTGCTTGGGGTGAGATGATTTTTAAAAAAATGTATCTGGAGCTTCTGGTGCGAATGCCAAGCAGTACAGCAAGCGGTTTCAAAATTTTCTGGTGGAGTGAATTGTGTCATGGTGCTTTTTCCAACAGACAGTGCCAACTGTAATATGCAGTCGACAAAATAATAAAACGAACAAAGCAAATACGCAAAATTAGAAATATAAAATGACAAAAATTTATATAACTCTCTCTCTCTCTCTCTCTCTCTCTCTATATATATATATATATATATATATATATATATATATATATATGGTATTTTCATTATTCGGACTATTGTCCTCATCTTTGTCGCTATTTGTACGACGTTTCGACCGTTGTACGCTCCGGCCATCTTCAAGTGCTAGGAATTTTGTATCGAACCCGTAAGGAACTCCATTCATTCTTGCGAAGCATTTATCTCCCTCTAACCCTGCATGATACTTGTTCACCACTGCTGTAGCCTGGTATTGAACTCACAACTCTTTGGGTCAGGTCACAGGAACTAACCAACTAACAAACACTGGACCTTGTGTCCTAAAGGACAAGAACAACTGAATTTTTCGAACTTATTAACCTAAGTTTAACAAAATTACAATATAGGGTTTCGAAATTCATAGCGCCTGAAGAAGGTCGGAGCGTACAACTACCGAAACGTCGTACAAATAGCAGCAAAGATGATGACAATAGTTCGAATAATGTAAATACTAGCTCATCTCAGAAATATTTATATATATATAGTCATCCGCAGACAGATCTGTTTTGTTGTATCACAGCTCATCAGTACGATTAGACATCCGATTGCTTTTTAACCCAGGATTGAAACCTGACGGAATTGGCGTCAGTCGGCGATTCTACCTCTGAGCTATGGGCGCTCGGCAGAATAAGGCAGACTTTTTGTATCATACGCCAATAGCCAGAGTGCTCTAATTCATTACTGAATGAGCGATGCGTAGATGCTAGAGTAGCTACTGTTTTTTCAAAGTCTGCCATTCTTCCAGAGTGCTCAATCAAGATGTGAGAGCGTAATATATATATATATATATATATATATATATATATATACAGTCCGTCTAAAATTATTATGCAAATCATATCAGTCTCAGTAACTCGAATTGCTTTGAACAATTTTTGTCATATTTTAAACGATTAATTTCAAAACAAACCTTGAATTAATTTTTTAGGTAGTTTCAACATGTTCTATAATCCGGACAGGTCTCAATTATTTAAGGTTTTTACACCTTTTACACTTATTGACTCCCCAAAGATATCTGCCGTATATTTCCTTTTTCGCTTCAGTAAACTTATCAATCCCCAAATCGTCTAAGTCAACTGGTTCGTCCTGTCTTGCCTCTTTCCGCCGAATTTCATCAGTACTGACCTAACCTCAGGTTTTAATATCACGATTTCAGTTCAAATCTTTATTTCATCCTTGATGAGATTGTCTTGCATTCGCTGCTATATTAAAGGACAGATATTACATCACAGTTCGGTACTCTTTTCTTTGCTTCCAATGAGATCTTCCTGTCTCCTAATACTCTGCTTAGCTTTTGAAATGCGTTCTTGGTCATGCTAATACGCCTTCGGGTATCAATGTCGTACTTTCCGTCTTCTGCTAGAACACTTCCCAAGCATTTAAATTTCTGTACCGGGTTACTTTTAGTATTCCCGACCTGTAGTTGTCATTTGGGGCTCCTCTTGTTACTGGTGACCCTTTATCCAGTTTTCTTGTAGTTTATGTTTAGTCCTTTCTTTCACCCTCTTTAGCTACCTTCTGTAGGTGGCATTGTAGTTTCTTTTCTGTGTTTGCTATCAGCACTGTATCATTTGTGTATCTTATATTGTTCAGATCGAGGCCACCAATAACGAATCTTAGCAGAATTTCTAGTTCTCTCAGAATTGCCTCGCTGTTTAGGTTGAATATATCTGGTGAGATATCATTTAAAAAATGTATTCTGTTTAATAAATCTTGGATTTTTACCTTAACAGTAACACTGTAATTTGCTGTTGCAACTTCATTCTTCGCTTGGTGTAAAAACAACGACTGAAATGTGCACTTTTATATCGGCTCGAATCGAGAAATCGGGGAGCCGAGTTCGAATTCCAGTTGAATTCACTTACGCACAAATACCCTTGGAAAAGGTATTAATCCGTCTCTTCCCTCCAGTTATGGGTTAAATAATAGGACAGGTTGGGTTCTATAACATTGGATAGCAACCAGTTTACTAATGGCAACCTACTGTGGGTTAATGTTCTGCCCAGTTAGTCATGTCTCTTTCGGGATATGATCGCCTAAAGCGTTTATCACGTATGGCACTTAACTGACTGATTGCCTATATTGCTATTCGCCTGTCCCCAATTTTCTAAGCCAGCAACAATTTGAATGCCAATGCTGCGTCTCCTTCTTACTGTTTATTCTGTTTTTAATTAATTTTTTAAATTTTGTTGCTTAAATAACTGTAATAAAACTGAGAAAAAACTGACTTTTAAAAATTACAGAATTTCAATCTGAAAGTATTATACAGAGTTTCAGTTCAAAGAAGAGTTAAAATATGTCCTTTGTTTAGGAGCCTCACACGATATTCTTGGATTACCTACTTAAAAATAGCAATGTTTATTATTGTTTTGTCTGTCATTAAATGACATATCTACAAACCGTGTCTGTTACGTATCTTTATTTTTTATTTTTTTACTTAAAAATAAAATAACAAATATATTGTACAAAAAGAAAAGGTTGAGTAGTCGCGAGATATTACTTAATGGTGGACATAGACTTCTTTGATAACAGAGGTGTGCCAAGCAGTTCAATTCTGGGTCAGAGCATGACGCATCATCGAGACGATTTTGAAAGCCTTGAGTGTAATCTCATGGCTCACCATTTCGCTTTTTTGCCTCAATCATTTTAATGTCTTTCACTCAATATACAATATATTATTATTATTATGTCATTTTTTATCATATTTCGATTTCTGCTTTGGTCTCACTACCAACCAAGTCCGCGGAGAGACCTAAGGCAGGTCGTGGCGTGTTGTTATGACTCCATTTCATGTTTTTCTATCTTCCCTATCATCCCTAGCATTACATAGATAAAGTTTTCCTTAGTGTGTGGGCTGTACTCAATAAGACAATTTTTTGTATATCTCTTAAGCTGGGGTTTCCAGGCATTCTTTCAATGTGTTGTTTTGTTCCATTTTTTATCATTCCAAGTGCACCTACTATCACTGGCACAACTCTTGTTTTCAATTTCCACATTTTTTCTATTTCAATTTCCAGGTCTTTATATTTTGACAGTTTTTCAAATTCCTTGATTGCTATGTTACAATCCGCTGGACAAGCCATATCAATTAATAGACAAGTTTTCTCCTTCTGGTTTTTAACAATAATGTCTGGCCATAATATCTGTTATTATTATTATTATTATTATTATTATTATTATTTTATTTCTATTCGAGTTTCTTTTTCTATTTTATTGCTATGTTTCTTTTATTTATTCATTTGTCGTTTACTTTTAATTTTTCCTTTCTCTTTCAATTGTTGCTATCTTGCTTTATTTCTCCTTTGTTTTCTTTCGTCGTAATGCTTTTCTGTTTCTTTCCATATTTTTTCTTCCTTTTTTTCAGAGTATCAACTATACGCATATACTTCTACCACTTGTTCTTTTACAGAATTTTTTTCAAAACGAAAGCTAATGTAATTTCGTTTCTTATGGAAAAAAAATCATATCAATCGCTATCTATAACTAATTTCAACGGCATTGAAATTATTGTGCCAAAATTATGAATATGCCGACATTCAAAACAGAATAAGATCCAATGAAAAAAGATTATTTAATGTGATTGAATTTATTTTCTATTATTACTTACTGACATTGCCATTGATTTCACTAGTGTTTTTTATTTCCTTTTGTTTATACAAGCAATTAACTGTTTTTCTCAGTCAGTCAGTTAAGCGCCATACGTGATACACGCTTGGGCAATCATGTCTCTTTCGAGACATGACTGACTGGGCAGAAGATTATCCCGCAGTAGGTTGCAATTACTTTCTGTGGTAAACTGGTTGCCAGTCAAGGCTATAGAACCCAATTTGTCCTGATATTTAACCCATAACTGGAGGAAAGAGACGGATTAATACTTTTCCCAAGGGTATTTGTTCGTAAGTGAATGCAAAGAATTCAACTGAAATTCGAACTCGGCACCCCGATTCTCACTCCGACAGAATCCATATTTATCAAAGTCTTTTACTGTTTTTTCTGTGCATTTTATAAGTCATCAACTTGATTTAAATTCAGTGACAACTTATGCCAATTGAACACATTTATAAATTGTTTTTAACGGGGTGGGGAATTCGAACACTTATCATGCTGATACACAGCTCTTCTTCATAGCTATGTATGCAGTCAGTGCGCTGATGACACGGTATCGCTGAACGGAGAGGTTGCTACAATGAAGGGTAAGTGTTAAACATTCTACGGAGATGATCCAGGTATCAACACACGTCGAGTGGCCCTAACGTCGTGCATCTAATAGAGGATACTCGAAGTGCAGCTCTTGTATCCGTATTATTTACAACGTGTGCAGTGTCTTTCGTCCTCTGATTATTCACCACTAGGGAACTTTTGCCGATGATATATTGCACAAACTTCCTATTCGTTGTTTGCTTTTTCATTCGTGTTTACGGATGAGGCAGAATTTAGAAGAGATTAAATAACAACTTTACACAACCAACATTCGGAATCCCCATGATAATATATAGACGAAACTATGCATCAGTTTACGATTAATGTTTTTCTGGAATTGTAGGTGATTGTCTGATAGGTCCATATATTCTCCCAACACGTCTTACAGGAGCTGTCTGCGGGGACATTATTTAGGACACATTCCAGACCTGCTAGAGGAAGTACGCCTGCTAATACGAAGACGCATGTGGTTCATACATGATGGGGCTCCAGCACACTTTAGTTACCTTGTTCGCGATGCTTTGGCTGACGTTTAACATGAAAGATGGATAGATATGGGACGACCGGTTCCGCGGCCTGCACTTTACCACGACTTGGTGTG
The DNA here is from genome assembly GCA_037127315.1 of Ascarosepion bandense. Classification (NCBI taxonomy): domain Eukaryota; kingdom Metazoa; phylum Mollusca; class Cephalopoda; order Sepiida; family Sepiidae; genus Ascarosepion; species Ascarosepion bandense. The sequence goes on from JBBBDQ010001810.1 coordinate 948,051, forward strand.
TTAGTCGGTGTTGCTTTTGTGTGAGTAGATTTTGTATGTGAGCTGCTTTGATATGTGTTTTAAGTGAAGAAGAAGACATTGATGCCAAAGAGAGGTGCGCTACTGAAGGTTGCTGCTTTTTTTTTTTTAAATTTAGCACTTATATCAGCTCTTCTTGTTTCTCCTTTTTCTCAAAACTCAGTTCGTATCTTAGTTTCATTGCTATTGTCCTGTCGGCGTAGCTGGCCTGGTAATCACTCTAAGAAATGGCAAGCGTGAGACTGGGCGTGTCTTTACCGGTATTACCAACGACTAACTATTCCCTCTCTTCCTTCTCTTGTAACCGCACAAGCGGCTGGCAAAGGTTTTTTGGGAAAGGAGGCACAGCATTTAACCCAATCGTGATTATTACCAAACAAGTCCTAGTCGTTGGTATGTTTATCACAGGCGAGACGAAAATAACAGATTTAACTAGAGGAACATTTGGGTTGGAAGTCTCTAGCAGAAAGAGGAGAGATGATCAGTCTTATTTGAGTCAGTATTATCTCAAAACTCCATTTTCAGGTCGTCAGAGGTAACTTAGAGTATCTGCCCGAATTGTACCATATTGACGGCTAAGTTCTCACCTAAGTATTGAGGATGCAGATTACAAGGTCTTTGCTTAAGAAATTTAGACTGGAGGCGTTCCCACAGCCGGTAGGCCTGAGTAGCAATACATCTCACATGAAGTACCCTTGATTACTGTTTAGGGTTGAATCCCCGGAGACGCCAAAGATTTTATCGATCAAAATTCTTTTCTGAACTCTCTATAATCCTTGTGGGTATACCACAAGCTCATCTTAACCGTGTCGTAGCAGTCTACTTTTAGTGTACATCTCCGCAATACATTAATAATGCAGATGCGCTTCATGAACGTGTCATTGAACCTGAGAAACCATTGGAAAATGTGTGGGAGTATGTGAAAGAGTCCGTCTGTTAATGTTCTTATGGATATATATGTGTATCGAAGCAAGTGGGGGCCATTTTGAACATTTTTATGGAGTGCTGCGTACAACGTTGGCCTTTTGAAAATCTGTTTATATGGACACTAGCAGTATAGCCCGGCGTTGCTCGGGTGTAATGAAAGCTTTAAAACTAATCCATGGTCCTGGAGCTCAGACTCAGCCTAAAAAATATTTTTTGTGAAGTTTGGTGAGAATCAGATAAAAATTATGGATTTGTATAAAGGACATACAGACAGATAAACAGACACACACACAAACATCTTGCCTTTTATACATATATATTATCGATTTTCTGCACTATTGTAAGAAGTGCAACATTGAAACTTCTGAATATCGTTTCTTATGTCTTTGTCTATGAGTGTATCAAATTTGATTAAAATCGGACCACTCCTTCTATAACCTGATTTTTTCAATTATCGATTTTCGATATTTATTGAGGGTACCGCCACACAAAACCTAGCTAAGAACACTCGCAGACGATTATATTACAACTGTGTAAATTTTCAAGAAAATCCGTTCAGCCGTTTCGGAGTTTATAGGTAACCTATACACACACAGAGACACACACACACAGACAAAGTTCCATTTATAAATAAGTTTAGATTTTACCTAGATTTGTTGTCAGTAACATGCGCACAAAGTTTGTAAAAGTATTTGGGATTCTATCTTAGTTTGTACATTTAACAGCTTTTACCGTAAACTTTAAAATTAATAACTCAAAAAGGAAAAATTTGCGGACGTATGTTTATATGGACTTTTTTCCTTGCTTTGGTGTGCGTGAAGCTGAAGGGTGAGGTTAATGTTTATTGATTCGGCCTTGTGTCATACATAATCGAACTCCCTACAACTTAATATTATTCGTAATTATCAGAAGGTTATCAGCAGGTTGGAGATTTAAATGTGAGAATTTGTGGAAGAATAAAAGTATCCCTTTTGCATGCTTGAAAAGAAGTTTATTGACAGAAAAGAATAACATGAAGTGGTAGGAATTAATGTCAAATTAGAAACATTATTAAAAGGTTAAGGGTAAAGTTCGTAGTAATCTTTGTTGGATGTAAGCAGGAGATGAGAGGTGAATGATGAAGAAGAAGGAGGTGAGAGGTGAGAGAGAAAGATAAAGACAATTATAGCAATCGCTTGATGTTTGTTTCAAGAGTACGTGCTAATTGCTCGTCATCTTATCTCTCTAACAACGGTCACACTTGCTCGTCTTTTATTTCGTTTGGGAATTCACTCCAGGATAGGATTCTGGCCTTTCCATTGGACGACAAACATTTCGCATCGAGGTGTGAAATTTTGCAAGTTTTGTGTGCGTTAAGCAAAATTTGTAAATTCGAGAAAATTCGTTTGTTTGTAACAATGAGTCAGATATGAATTTTTAAATGTAGATCTTGTTTTGTTCACTACATGCGGAATCGTACTCCAAAGTTTCTAAAAGTACTTTTGATACACCCTGTTTATATGGAGAGGAAAGAGATTTATGGGAAAATCTACAGGGTATAATTCATGCTTATCGGCACAACATTCATAGTTTATTATATCCATTAAAGTTAAGATCCATCAATATATTTTTGAATATTAAAGAATTATTACTAAGGTTTTAGTTTATATACAATTTGTTCTTTTTTCACTTTATTTTCGTTTGTTTTTTTCAGTGAGATGTTTAAAGTGATTATTACTGATTCTTGACATCACCACAAGAGAAAGCGTGATGTGTGCCCTGGTTTATTTCATAGGGACCAAATCGGACACACAAATCTAGCGGAATTATGTCTAATGTGTGTTTATTTTCGTCTAGCGGCCTAATTAAAAAAATAACATGCGCTCTCTGAATTTTCGAATATTCAAGTAGGTAGACGGAAAAAACATACTGTTTAATAAATAAATGGTGTCTTTTTATTAAATATGAGTTTTTTGATAGGACAAAATATGAAAAAAGCAATAATTCGTGTTATCATCCATGCCTGGCACAAGGACGTTTATGGAAACAGGAAGTATCATATAGAAAACAAAATTGAGGATCGTCTAGATGTGTTCCTTGAAATCAATGGAGCCATGGAAAACTGTTCTGATTTATTTAAGTAAAACAATTAGTTTATCGACATTTTTTGATGAACCCCATAGAGTTATTTTCAATTTATCTTAATTTCTTAAATTTCATAGAGGAATTTATTGACATACTGTATATTCATTGTATTTGTATGCGTTGTTATTGGACTCTTGATTTTCATTCCGCTTTCCCCCAAGGAAAGAAAATAATTATTCAAAAAATTATATTATTTTAAGTAAGTAGCCTCTGGGAATCAGTCAGTTAAGTGCCATACGTGATACACGCTTTGGGCGATCATGTCTCAAAAGAGACATGACTGACTGGGCAGAAGATTATCCCGCAGTAGATTGCCATTGCTTTCTGCGGTAGACTGGTTGCCAGCCAAGGCTATAGAACCCAATCTGTCCTGTTATTTAATCCATAACTGGAAGGAAAGAGACGGATTAATACTTTTTCCAAAGGTATTTTGTACCTAAGTGAATGCAAGGGAATAAGTAAGCTGAACTGAAATATTAAAAAATATTAATAAGTATGGTCCTACACTGCGACGTGGTGTAATAGTTAACAAGTGTGTCTAGCTAGATCAGTTACGACTGAAGAGTGTGTTCGGATGCCCCATATTTTCGGCCTTGTGCTGCATCTCAACCGCAGAAAGCAATGGCAACCTACTGCGGAATAATCTTCTGCCCAGTCAGTCATGTCTCTTTCGAGACATGATCGCCCAAGCGTGTATCACGTAAGGCACTTAACTGACTGACTGCTGCATCTCATATACGCTTAAAAAGTCACCATATCAAATGGTGGTCGAATTTTTTTTCTAGCCGGAGGTGGCAATTTTAATTTGCTTTCCTTTCTATTAACTTCCTTATTTTCCTTTCTACTTTTCTTTTGTTATTTTCCCCGAATGAAAGAGTTCTAAGCCTTTCCTCCACCTTTCTCTTGCTCACATTCGCAAGTAACGCAGACGCGTTCCAAATCACTGAATGTGTACGAATGTTCAACTACATGTGCCTTCGCAGTCATTTCTTTGTTCTTTTGAACTCGACAAATTGTTTGCGTCAAATAAAAGCTTTCCCGCTCATCAGATGAAAACAGCAGATAGCAATAAAATACCCGAGTGACACATGATACATGTAAACGCATTAAATTTACGTCCAATCATCTGCGTAGCCGGCGCTCTGTAGGTGAGCTGTCAACTCACATCACATTGTCCAAATGCATTCCTGTCAGCACATATAAAGCGTCGCAAAATATAAACAGATGCAAACTCTGGGAATATTACAAGAATTGGTGCCTGTAGCAAGCAGTACCAAACTTATATATATATATACTATGAAAGCACGGCGCTCTAGTCGTCACTTGAGTTTCACGCACACACGATCTGCAGACGACTTGGTCCGTCCTTTCCTAGGATTTAAAGTTGGTAAGAGTTTTTAAGCAATGTAGGCTTCGATTATTTTAGTGAAAAGGTCATTTTGATTTCAATACTTTTCAGTTTCTTTTTTCAGTATTGTCGGTTTTAGTCGATACTTGATCAAGATAAGAGTTCAGGTTTTGACAAGCTGTTCGTTGGTTCTTTCAACGGTTATATATATATATATATATATATATATATATATATATATATATATATATACTAGCAGTATAGCCCAGCGTTGCTCGGGTGGAATGAAATCTTTACAACTAATCTATGGTCCGGGAGCTCAGACGCTTTGGACGTTGGCACGAAAGACTAAAAAACAATAGTTGTTACCAGTTAAAGCGAAACTGTAGACTGACACACAAACATCTTGCCTTTTATATATATATATATATATATATATATATATATACATACACACACACACACACATATATATATATATATATATATACACACACACACACACACATATATATATATATATATATATATATATATATATATATATATATATATGTATGTATGTATTAGCGATCTTCTGAACTATTGTCAGAACTGCAACCTTGAAACTTCTGAATATCGTTTCTTATGTCTTTGTCTATGAGTGTATCAAATTTGATTAAAATCGGACCACTCTTTCTATAAGCCGATTTTTTTTTATTATCGATTTTCGATATTTATCTGGGGTATATCGATACAAAACCAAGCTAAGAAAGCTTGCAGACGCTTACAGCACAACTGTGTAAATTTTCAAGAAAATCGGTTCAGCCGTTTCGAAGTCTATAGATAACGGACACACACACACAGACACACACACAGAGACAAAGTTCCATTTATAAATAAATTTATATATATATATATATATATATATATATATACTACCGGCTATAATTATTAGGCCACCCCAGTGTTTTAAAGAAATTATGTATTTCATACTATATTTAGTATTTATTGCCAAGTGGATAATTTTAAATGAAATAAAATTGTTCTTTGTTAATACTGCCCAATAACATGGGAATCAAATGAACTGTTCCGGTGTCCAGTTTTTGTGCTCTCTTCCCCATGCTAGTCTCCTCTTCTTATTAGCTGGCCGAAGCAAAGGCTTCCTGGCTGCTTTGTAAAATTTTGCTAAGTAATAATACAAGAACCATTATGTATTCATTTAGAATTATCCACATGAGGGTCACTTTGAACAAATTTAAATCGAACTTTCAAAAAAGAAAAAAATGAAAAAGAAAATTGAAAAGATATAGCAAATAAATGATTGTCTATAACATTGACAACATCCTGTTCTTGATAATGATAAACCAAAGAAGTGTCTGCAATGTTATCAGTCCTGACCTAACATCTTGGCTTCAGTGACTTTCCCACCACCATGGCATAGCTTTCGCTTTGTATTTTCCATAAATATTTTCATGGCAATTGTTCTGATCAGATCTCCTCTTTGATACTTCGACAGTTTGAATTTATGCGGACTACTAGATTGGCAGGTAGGTCTCATAGTTTTATTGTTAGCTTTATATAACCGTAAGTTATATTTTAATACTTTTTTTCTCGTCTGTGGAACACTCTTCCAGTTTCTTTCTTCAATATCATCTACATTCTTCAAAAACTAAAATGTGCCATCTTGTCTTCCTAAATTCTGTGCTTTTATTTTTCCTTTTCCTCACTAAAGTCTCCCCATTCTCTTCCGCTCCCACTAATCCTAGTCTTAGTGGCATTGTCGCCTTGCTTGCGATAAAGTTATTAAACATTTACTGAGACAGTTTAAAATATTTGAAAGAAAACAGAACAGAGCATGAAGTCGGGATATTTTTCTGCAATTTTGGTCCCGATGTGCAGTATTTTGTTTGAAAATTGCAAACTTACATTTGTGACGTCGCCCTGGGCTGGCTCTCTATCCCTGGTCCGGAACCTGTTGTGATAATGATGACCGGAACCTGAGTCAGGGTTGATGCTGTCGAAACGGGACCAATTATGACGACGCTCTCGGGTCACTAGTCGTGATGATGACCTCGTCACAGCAGCTGGTCCTCAAGACGTCTATTACAACGGTGAACTTTCCTACCCACGCTGTGTTATTTGATCTCAGGAAAGACACGTTTAAACCCGGTAGTGTTGAAAAAAATTAACATGGAACCAAAAAAATAAATGAGTAAGTTCGAAGACGCCTGGATTGGCTTAGGAAAAAGTCTTTATATATATATATATATATATATATATATATATATATATATATGATTAACAATACAAGCAGAATGTAAAAAATTAAACAGACTGATTTTGTCGGTTGAATTAAATAAAACCTATTTGTTCGGAAACCACTGTAGCAATGCCCAACTTTGTGAAACTGTGGCTCTGTATCCCACGAGGGAGATAACAGAACTTTCTTATTTAATCGTTTCACCCCAAGCAAGGTGGTACCGCCACTGATGCGCAGGGGTCTACATAAGAGAATAGAAGTTTAAGCAGGAGGAGAGCGAAGAGAAAGACGAAGCAATTACAGGGGGTGTCATAGAAAGGGCAAGAGAAGAATGGGAATACAGGTGTGATGGTAGTTGCGAAGGTAGAGTGAGAAAGGAAAAGGACAACATACACGGGGTGATATGGAAAGGACGATGGATGGACTGGAGTCAAGTGGATAAGAGATGGAAATTGACATTGCATTTAAATTCCGGGAAGTTGTAGCCGTCAGAAAAGCAAGTATACGGAAGGGAGTTACACAGGCGGGAAGTGCGATAAAAGAAGCTGTGGATTTTGTAGATTTAACTGTAAAAGGGTGGGACCTTGTTGCCAGTTTGGTTGCATGAGTAAATTATTGTGGAGGGGGCACTTACAATACAATACATAGATACACAGTTATATTTTGATGGGCATATCTATCTATACATGCATCTATGGCTTTAATACTGAAGTTTGTTCTAAAGCGCGTTTTCTGGGTTGAAATGGTGAGATATTGAAATTTTCTCATTATATACGAGGGCCATTCAATAAATAAGGTGAATTTCTCTAAGGTGATTTTTTTTAATACAGATAGAAGCTTACTTTTTTTTATTTTTCAACGTAGTCTCCCAGCAGTGTCACACACTTTTCCCATCTGTGTACAAGTTTCCGTATTTCCTCAGCGTAAAAATCTTTGGACTGATGTCTCAACCAATCGCTCACAGCACTTTTGACTTCATCGTCACTTTCAAACTTCTTTAAACAATTTAGCCCACTTGTAGAAATTTTTTAAAACTTTCATTACACCCGAGCAACGTCGGGCTATACTGCTAGTGCAGTATAAGATGGGAGGACAGAGTAAACAATAGTGCAATACTGAAGAAATGAAACAACATCGCAGGCATCGAAACCATTCTAGCAAAGATACAACTTAGGTAGACTGGTTATGTTTTGAGAATGGATGCGCATAGATTTTCAAAAAAGGTGATGTATGAACAGCTACCAAACTCTAAGGGTTCAGTTGGACGTCCACTCTTACGCTACAAAGATGAATTGAAAGACAACTTGAAACCTCTCAACTTTGATCTGAAAACCATGGAAGTCCAAGCATCAAATGAAAGAGGTGGCAAAAAACATGAATCATTAGGCTGAAGGGTTTTGAGGACATTAAACTGAAGCACCGTGATCAGCTTCGTCAAGCTCTGAAGCAGAGATGCCATCACAATCCTGTTTCAACAAATTTCATCTGTCAGTAAGGCTTTGTCACTCGCAGCAAGACTGGGCTTGTATCGCACTCAAGAAAGCACAAATAAAATACCTTCCCCTCACCAGATTTGTTCACAATTACGCAAAACAAGCATGCATAATTGTAAAATGAAGGGCGCCATCCATTGCTGACCCTTATTTATCATTCAAGACGGGAGAATCCACCATAAATGTATATATATATATAACATAGTACACTTGATATACAATCCAGGTAAATTCCTGTAGAGACGAACTCAAGAGAACTCAATGTTAAATTCATTTATTTAATTTAACAGAGTAATATCATTTATAACAGATTTTAGATTATTACAATGGGTAATACATATTTCACCGCGTCCTGATGTTACCATCTGGGGCTGACGAGCCGCGATAATAACATCAGGACGCGGTGAAATATATATTACCCATTGTAATAATCTAAAATCTTATATATATATATATATATATATATATATATATATATAACAGTTAAAGAGGTAATTGTTAGACCAGTTGACGACTATTTAAAATGCCTAATTCACAATCAAAAGAACTCAATATGCAGAGCCAACAATACATTAAAGGACGAAATGTTAACCGCTCACTTACTGGCATTTCTTGAAACTCAAGACATGATTTTTACCTATATTGCCTGATGAGACCGTTATGGTTGCAACCTGGGTAGCAAGTAAGTGGTAAATATTTTGTCCTTTACATAATCTTCTATATGCATTGTCATTTACTACACTTAAAGCATATAGTATCTTGAAATTATGGTAGAGCCCAAATCTGGGGTGTGGGTACAAAGAAGCAATTATTTATACATCACGAGCGTAGCGAATTTTGGTAATATCTGCCTCGCTGTTACGTCCAGGTTTTCTTTGCACTAGAGTGTTCTATTTACTCGACAACTATATGGCTTATGAATATTAACTTCAAATTTATGAGCAGCAAATTCAACTTCTATAATCTGTTTTTACTAGGTTTAGTTGAACTCTGTACAGATACAATTTGAGAAACAGGTGATTTTTTTAGCCCAATCTTATAGGTAATCATGGCTATCAAAAGCTTCGTGTCTTGTCACTGTTAGTAAATTTTATCTTTTTTCTATCTCCCCAAAATCTTGTTTTGCCATCAATTTCCTCAAACTCGCTAGTTAGGTCATGCGTTTTTTCTCTGTGCTCTTCTCCTTTGAGTGTCAAATTTTCTAAGCCTTCGTTTCTCATTATGTTTACTAGAAATTTCAACTGTCTCTTAACCTTAGAAGCTAATTAATCTAGGAGAAGGATAACACTGAAAATGTTGAATTCAAACCTGGGGAGGGTTCTTTGGAGGCTTAGTGACATATTTGTGTATCACGGCTCTCCAAGTTTTTTTCATTATTTTTAATCTTTTTTAAACCTTGCTCCACCATCCATTTACTCAACCTCACTAAGTAGGTTAGGCGTTGTTTTTCTCTGCGTCTTTAATCTGTCTTGGGAGTATCAAGTTTTCTAAGCCCTCTTTCAACATGTACCCTAGAAATTTCAGCAGCTTTTCCTTGATGTTAAGTATAGCCGTTTTTTTTTTTGTTTCCATTTTCTTTCAAACTTCGTCATTGCTCATATGTTCGATCCATTATATTCTCAGTATCCTCCTGGAGAACCACATTTCTGTTACTTTAATTTGTGTATCGATTCTTCTTCTTCTATGTGCCCTGTCCCTTCAGGGCGTAAGTGATCATGGCTTTCCACGTTTCCCTATGCCTGGTGGCTCTGAGCACACCTTCTCCTGTTACACCATGCAATCCTCGTTCTGTCATCCACTTGATTAAGTCCTTCGAATATGTTATCCGTTGCTTTGCCCTGTTTCTTTTTTTCTCTATCTGGCCTGTTAGTATCGGGTTCTCCAGGCTCTCCTTCTTCATTGCATGTCCCAGGAACTTCAGCTGTCTCTTCCTGATGCTGAGTATTAATTTCCTTTTTGTTTCCATCATTTCCACGTGCTCGATCCATGATATTCACAGCATCCTTTTAGAGTCTGGAATTCCTGGCGATAATTCAATTACAAAGAGACATTGCCGCTTATACTTTCTTTCTCCTAAGTTGTGTCTCCGGTAAGAATGTAATGATTGAAAAGACATACTAAACCTGGCAGGAGTCAAAAATATAACGTAACACTGCGGAGTTAAAGATGAGTCAAGTTGTTTGATTTGACAATATTTCATCTCTTGTTATTCTAGTAATTCTCCTTCGAGACATGGTGATCATGGCTCTCCAAAACTTCCTATTCTTTATAGCTCTTGACAACGTTTATCGTTTTACCGCCCGTCCCACCTCCGTTTCGACATCTATTCACACACATTCATCATTTCTTCAAAACTTTAAATGCAGCGTCAATTGCCATCTTCTATCTTTTGAATCACGGTCATCTTTTCTTCTTTCCACAAGCCACGCTATACTTAGTCTTTTCTCTAACTTTTACTCCCTATAACTCCCTGCGAACATGTTTCCGTCCTGCTTAGGGTAAAATAATTACAAGCAACCAGGAGCCTTAGCATTTATAATTTAAATAATATAATTCAAAACTTTTTTCACAAAAATCATTTTTTAAAACCTGTCTCTCAAATACCAAAACAAGGTGATTACTTATAGTTTTCTGCTTAAGAAATTTAGTCTTTCTACTGCCATTTTTTAGTTGGCTTAAACAAATACTTTAATTTGAAACCATGAACCGGAATCTAGCTTTTACACCACAGTTATTAGAACGGTCTGAGGTCTTTTAGATCTGCTATAACCAATGAAATGAATATCAACAATTTAAAGTTCCAATAAAAATGAGACTAGTACCAGTTTTTCGCATATATTACCCAATAGTTTGCCATGTATTAGTTAAATCCCAAATAAAAAAAAATGGTAAAATGACTATTCTTGATGTGGGCTATTTATATTATAACATACAAATGCACGAATTTCAATAATGTTCATTGCAAAATTGGGCGGTCTGACATTTTCCAAAGAAACTCACTCACACGGGTTACAAGGAATGTTTAAAAAAATAAAAAAAAAACACGGCGGTATTAAACGAATGACCTTGGTCGGCCCAGAGAGACTGTCAATCAGGAAATAAACCGACGGAATGTTAACCTTTTCAGGTTTGCTATTTAAATCGCTTTTGGTATTTGAGGCGGATTCTGTGAACGAACGCAAACAAACAGAACCGAAGTTTTAATCTTGTCCAGATGGCAAACTGAGTAGCCAATATGGATGCGCGAAATGCAAACCATTTGCGGGGACGCTTAATTTGAAACACACGCATGGTAGCCTGGCATCATTTTTAGCTAGCCTTGAAAACTGTCGGTAATAGGTTCGCTCTTTACTGAGAGCTCAACTGTTAATTATTTTTTTGTCAGGATTAGTTCAGCTTAGAAAATAAAGACATGCAATCAGTAACAAAAAAATTAAAAAAATGGACGCACATTTAGGAGTTTAACCCACTTCCTAAAATGAGTCGAAAACATTATATATATATATATATATATATATATATATATATATATGTGTGTGTGTGTGTGTGTGTGTGTGTGTGTGTATATATATATATATATATATATCATCGCTCAAAATGAATTAGAACACTCTGGCTATTGGGCTCGTATAGTGATAATATACACTTCCTCTCCCGAACGCCCATAGCCCAGAGGTAGAATCGCCGACTGACGCCAATTCGGTCAGGTTTCAATCCTGGATTAAAAAGCAATCGGAGTCTAACCGTACTGATGAACTGTGATACAGCGAAACAGATCTCTCTGCGGATCGGGGTGATATGATTAAAAAAAAAATTTTTTTTAAATATATATATATAGGGCTTCATCGTCGGGTGGAGACCTTTTCAGCAACTCTTTGTATATATACTTACTAAAATGTAGTTGAGCACTATCTCGATAGATTTTCGCGTTTAGTGTTGCATTTTAATTCAGAAGTTGTTTCAATACTCGAAAAAAACAGTGCATCACTATGAATTTTTAATATAATTTTTTAATATAATAATCTGAATTTTGTTGTTGTTGTTGTTGTTGTTGTTGTTGTTGAAATAATCTGATGAGTATAGAATAAAATTAACAGAAATAATCTAATGAGTATACAGTAGAATTTTGAATCTAATAATCTGAATTTTTAATATAATTTTTTAATATAATAATCTGAATTTTGTTGTTGTTGTTGTTTTTTTTGTTTTTGTTTTTTTTTGTTTTTTTTGGACGTTTGTTGTTTAGTAGCTTATTTACCAGAGAGCGATTTTAAGTTCTTAACTACCAAGTCACCTCACGGGCCAATGCAATGAGTAAAAAAGGCACTGTAGATTAGTTATCTCTACATATTTTGGACGTTTCGTTTGAATGTAGATAGTTTCGCTGATGATATGTGAAGTTCCGCAAAAAATAATCTCTTGCTGATCCGGGGAGCTGATATGTTCAGGAACCTTACTTAAAAGATTTTCGGTACCCCTCTTTATCATACCCAATGCGCCTATCACAAAGAGATTGTAGTAGAATTGTTAGAAACATTTCGTATTGGCTTAAATGTAAGCTTTAATGAGCTCGGTATTTACCCGAGCCTCTGCACAAAGACGGGATGTAGCACAGGGCCGATTTTACTGTAGAGCAATCCAAGCACGCATGCTTGGGAAAAAATACACTGGGTCGAGCTCTCGTCTATTTACCCCCAGATGAGGCTAAGCCGAAAGGCAGAGTTGCGCTTGGGTTTCTCGCTGACTTCAGACAGAGAGTCCGACAAAGTCAGAGACTTAATTAACTCTGATTAAAAGTTCTCCTGAATATATCTATTTAGGACAAATCCATTAATCGGGGAAATATCTGTAGTTTTAAACGTCCACATTTTTGTTACTTTCATTTAGAGTTTCTTATAATTTGACAGTTTTTGAAATTCTTTTCTTTTTTTTTTAACATTGGAATCTTGTAAGCAAGTCAAATCAATTAATTGGAAACTTCCTTTTTTAAATTTTTATGACTGTTTGGTCTATTTGTATGAATTTTTCTATCTGTGAGGATTGGAAAATTTCATAGTATAATCACTCCGTCACTATTTGTGACATTATTAAAGTTGTGTTTCTATAATGTATCTAGGACTTCAATAACATCGTACGAACAGATATACTAATAAGTATCTTTTTCTAGCGTGTCATGTCTAATAATGTATTTCTTCTCAGCAAGGACATTAATTCAAAGACATTGGCCTTGCCATGACAATCTAATAATGTATTTCTTCTCAGCAAGGACATTAATTCAAAGACATTGGCCTTGCCATGACAAAACCTTGTGTCTCCCCTTAAGACAGTCAGTTAGTTAAAGTGCCATACGTGATACACGCTTGGGCGATCATGTCTCGAAAGAGACATGACTGACTGGGCAGAAGATTATCCCGCAGTAGGTTGTCATTGCTTTCTGCGGTAGACTGGTTGCCGACCAAGGCTATAGAACCCAATCTGTCCTGCTATTTAACCCATAACTGGAAGGAAGAGACGGATTAATACCTTTCCCAAGGGTATTTGCGCGTAAGTGAATACAATGGATTCAACTGGAATTCAAACTCGGCTCCCCGGTTTCTCGTTCCGAGCCGATATCCACTGTACCACAACGCACATCCTCCCTTAAGACAACTGCTCCGTATAAGTAGGTTTCGTCAATAGCTTATTTATCTTTCCTGCAACGGTTGGAGGTTCTGGATATTTGTCGTTTTGACTGTTACATTTTTTTAATTATCTCATCCCAAGCAAGGTATTCTACTGCCACTGTTGCGCAGGGGGTTACATAGGGGAAAGTGATGAGAATGAGAGGGTTAGTTATAGGAAATGTCAGGAGGAATCTTAATCTTAACCTTTTCAAGTCCAGGATTAAACACTATTTTTCCCACATATCCATATAAGCCTCTCCCTTTACTTCTACCGCCTGCACAACCACCGTCTTCAGTAACCCCCTAACTTGAGTGGTACTAGATAACTTTATAGGTTAAGCATTACATATATATATAGTCGACCGCAGTCATATATATATATATATATATATATATATATATATATATATATATATCTTTTCTAAACATATACTGTTAAACATAAGAGACAATTAATGTCTATTATGTTTTATCATGAGCCATTCTAAACATCGTATTTTGGCTTTAATTTCAGTTGAAAATAAAGACAAACATTCTCCAACATTTGGGTAATTTTTTATTAAGCTGGTTCTAAGCTGGTTCATGAGCCATCTTCAGAGAGGTTATAAGGATGGTAACACAATAACATCCACCATCAACAACGATTTTACCTTGTGTTGACATATATATATTGTGTTGACATATATATATATAGTGTATTGAGGCAGCAGATAATTTTCTAAACATACTCTACCGGCCATAGTTATTAGGCCACTCCAGTTTTTAAAAAGAAATGATGTATTCATACTATTTTAAGTGGATAATTCTAAATGAAAATAGAATGGTTCTTTTGTTATTATTACTTTGCAAAATTTTACAAGGCAAGAAAACAAAGATGAACTCGCCCAAATGACCCTAAATTTTCTTCATTCTTTCATTGATGAAACTGCAATACAGGTAATTATTAAATATTAATAAATTCATTTGATGCACATGTTATTGTGCAGTATTAACAACGGAACCATTCTATTTTCACTTACAATTATTCACTTGGCAATAAATACTAAAAAAATAGGAAGAAATACATCATTTTTGTAAAACACTGGGGTGGCCTAATAATTATAGCCGGTAGTGTATATCGTTAAATATAACAGACAATGAATGTCTATTATGTTTAATCATGAGCCGTTCTAAGCATCGTATTTTGGCTTTAATTTCAAGTGAAAATAAAGAAAAAATTGTCCAACATTTACATATTTATTATTATGCTGGTTCTAAGCTTTCGGCTAACATGAGCCATCTTCAGAGAAGGTACAGGGACTTTAACATAAAGACATCCACCATCAAAGATGATATTATTTCGTATTGACATAAAACATTGCCATATGATGATAACAGTCACGGAATAGCAGACGCAGGTTGTAAATTTGTAATGCGGTTCTATGACGTCACACCGCGTGAGAGACCAAAATGTAAACAACAGTACCATATGTCTAAATGCAATGTAATGTGTTGTGACTAGATTGAAATATGATTTTATTGAGTGTGGGTCGCTTTGATTTAATATAGATGGACTCCAATATATGAAGGTTCTTTTTACTGTGTTTATGTGTGAGTATTATTGAGTTATCGACTAAAATCTGTCTAATATTACATACATGGCTATGTTTTTCTATGAAATGTTGTTTAATTGTACTCTAATCAGAAAGGTGGCAGGTAAGTCTACAGGAGAGCGTGGTTGTAGTAAAACTAAGATATGTAATGGATTTATTATTAGTACCAGAGATACAATCTCTGACTAGGCATGTAAATATATTGCCAAGTGGATAATTCTAAACGAAAATAGAATGGTTCCTTTGTTATTATTACTTTGCAAAATTTTACAAGGCAAAGAAACAAAGATGAACTCGTCCGAATCACCCGAAATTTTATTCATTCTTTCATTGATGAAACTGCAATATAGATAATTATCAAATATTTATAAATTCATTTGAGGCACATGTTATTGTGCAGTATTAACAAAAGAACCATTCTATTTTTATTTACAATTATTCACTTCGAAATAAATACTAAAAAAAACAGTATGAAACACATAATTTTTTTAAAATAATTATGGCCAGTAGTGTATATATATATATATATATATATATATATATATATATATATATATATATGGGCAGTTGATGTCTAGTTTTCACAGAGTCCAAAATCGATTGAGCGGCATTGTGGGTGATGAATTCGTCTTCACACTGCAACCCTTACCTCACAGACGATACGTTGCTCGCTTAGCTTCTCATTATTCCTTACTATTGCTGTAACAAATACAGAAACAAGTTATATTCTTTAATCAGACTTTCACATCTAGGACACACCATGCCATGTTCCAAAGATAAAGTTCTCCCCAGAGTTCCCTAGAACTGCTACTTTGCTTCCCTGATCACTATAATATTAACGTCTTCAAGTTCATATACAAACGTTATTGAAAAGTAACTCCATATTTTATGTATGAGTATTCAACCAGGAGTCCTGACTTAACAGCCTGTGACATTTTCATTTGTGTTTGGTTGAAGGAGCAGTTCTACTATGTCAAACCAAGATTTTAGAAGAACTTGAAGGGCGAATACAAGAAGTTATGTCTTCCATACCACAAGATTCCCTGTTGATATCACTTGAAGTGATTCCTAAGCGGCTAGAGAAGCTGATAGCAAAATCTGATGCCAATATCAAATTTTAAATGAAACATCGTGCTAAACTATTTCTTCTCATATCCATTTCTTGACAAAAATATATTTAATAGATAAATTATAAGGGTTTTAAAATGTGAAGTTACTTTTCAATCACCCTGTTTTATCCTATATATATATATATATATATATATATATATATATATATATATGCACTTCCTACTTCCCCGTATTTTACAGCAATCTAACTCAGTAACCCTCGACGGTGAGGTGCACTTGGGTCTTATACAGGATGAACTAGTGTGGAAAATATTACATTGGGGGAGCTTTTCTGGGTATGACAGCGATACTAATGAGCAGATGATTTATTCATTCATTTTCTACGGATTATCAACCCTTTGCAGGTTATTCAAAGCCAGAATATTTTTTTAGATTGTAAGAATTTTTTTAGAAATCTTTCAGTTTCAGGTTTAGACCAGAGTCTACCTGCGATTGATGGGCAAGTCTTTCATCTACACAAGTACTACTGGCTCTGATTAAATATTTGCCTTTATCGAATGTTTTTCTTCCGCTTCCCAGTGGGGAAATAAACGATTTGCTCTGATGTAATTTTTCCTTCAGTTGAAGGTGCTTATTATTATGATTATTGTTTTTAGAAAGCAGTATGTCCACAAATGACCCTCCGGTACAAATATACGAAAACCAATATACCCATCATGGTACTCAGTTAGGTATGTAGGAGATATGATGACAAGTTTCGATAAAGACAATGCTTAATTCTCCAGTCAGAAATACGTAATGGTCGCTGAACTCAATCTGCTCAAACTGTCTTCGATTTGAGGTGAGCTTCACATTAAAAACAAAAAAATCTTGCAAACTGCAAACTGTCTAACCCTAACCCTAACCCTAACCCTGTTGATAAAGAGATGCACAATGCCGAAATCCATATGGGATATCCCCAAATACTAAATGCCATTAATCTGTGTAACTGAACGTGATATTTAATATTAGTCAGTTAAGTGCCATACGTGATACACGCTTGGGCGATCATGTCTCGAAAGAGGCATGACTGACTGGGCATAATATTATCCCGCAGTAGGTTACCATTGCTTTCTGCGGTAGACTGGTTGCCGACCAAGGCTATAGAACCCAATCTGTCCTGTTATTTAACCCATAACTGGAAGGAATAGACGGATTAATACCTTTCCCAAAGGTATTTGCGCGTAAGTGAATGCAATGAATTCAACTGGAATTCGAACTCGGCTCCCCGATTTCTAGTTCCGTGCCGATATCCAATACACCACAACGCACATCCATCTCTAAATTTAATATAGTCTATTTTTTTCAATTGGAGTAGATTGACTAAGCTATCGCCCGGTTCATACTCCACCCACGTCTATTGAACAGTTGTAGAGGCTCACCCCTTGTTCCCTGTTTAGGATGTGGTTTTCGGCTTTCACTTTTCCAATCTTTTCACTATTCTTTTTCTTTTTCTTTTTTTTTTCAATTGGAGTAGATAGACTAAACTATCGCCCGGTTCACCCCCCCACCCACGTCTATTGTACAGGTGTAGAGGCTCATCCCTTGTTCCCTGTTTAGGATGTGGTTTCCGGCTTTCTCTTTTCCAAATCTTTTCACTCTTACGTAGCCCCCTGCACATCAGTGGTGTTACCGCCTTGCTCGAGGTGATATGATAAAAAAAAAATTAATTCCTCCAACAAAAACATGTACATATAAACACGTCAAATTAATTAAGCTCAGCAGCTATAATAACAGTGACTGATTGTTATTATTATTATTATTATTGTTGTTATTATTATTATTGTTGTTATTATTATTATTGTTGTTGTTGTTATTATTATTATTGTTGTTATTATTGTTGTTGTTATTATTATTAATATTATTCGATTCCTGCTGTAGGCACACTACGTACTAAGTCTGCGGAAAGACTCAAGGCAGGTAATGGTTTGTAGTTATGCCTACATTTCATTTGTCTTTCTCTTTCCCATAATATTACTAGAGTTACATAGACACAATTCTTCATAGTGTGTGGGCTGCACTTATCAAGACAATTTTGTGTATGAGATTACTTGGGATTCTTTCAATGTGCTGTTTTCTCCTTTTTTTTATCATTCCAAGCGCACCAACTATCACTGGTATGATTCAATTTTCAATTTCCACAGTTTTTTTTTTTTTTTTTCAATTTCCAGGTTTTTATACTTTGATAGTTTTTATAAATTCCTTCTGTGCTACTTTAAAATCCGCTGGACAAGCCATATCAATTAGTAGGCAAGGTTTTTCTTTTTAGTTTTTGACAATAATGTTCGGCTTATTTGTTTCAATTTTCCTAGAATTTTTTTCAAATTTTCCTAGTTTACATGGTGTAATTCCATAGAATGCTAACATCTTCTATTTCCTCAACTGGTGCTGGGTGATGTTCATACCAGTATTTATTTACATATTATGGATAGTGTTTGCACATTGTCCAGCATAAATATTTCCCCACTCTATCGTAACGATTTTTATATTTATTTAGAGTAAGTACAGAACATCCATCCAGGGATGTGCGTTGTGGTACAGTGGATATCGGCTAGGAACGAGAAACCGTGGAGCAGTGTTCGAATTCCAGTTGAATCCATTGTGTTTACTTACGCGCAAATACCCTTGGGAAAGGTATTAATCCGTCTATTCCTTCCAGGTATGGGTTAAATAACAGGACAGATTGGGTTCTATAGCCTTGGTCGGCAACCAGTCTACCGCAGAAAGCAATGGCAACCTACTGCTGGATAATATTATGCCCACTCAGTCACGCCTCTTTCGAGACATGATCGCCCAAGCGTGTATCACGTATGGCACTTAACTGACTGACAGAACATCCTGAGATTATATAGCCTATTGTTTCCTGTATTTGTCACAGAACGTGCATTTTGGATCTACAATTTTATTATCATTTTCCTCTTCTGGGTTTTCGCTTTCATTATAGGTGTTTTCCATTTAGTCATACGACTCAAAACAGATAGAATCTTTCACAAAATATTTACACTGCTAAGAAATACAGACTTCTTAAGCGATACAGTAGTATGCGTTATTCAGATTTCCTTAATGGCTGACTTTAAGTTTAGTGGTATAGGCTTTTTACTGCTATAATCACCAGGAACAACCAGATCGATGAAGAGGCATTTTTTGTTATTATTTTTCAAGGATAGGCATGTATCAAGTATTATTATTATGTTGTCATTTTTCATCATATTTCGATTTCTGCTATGGTCGCACTACCAACAATGTCTGCGGGAAGACCTAAGGCAGGTCGTGGCGTGTTGTTATGGCCCCATTTCATGTTTTTTATCTCCCCTAACATCCCTAGCGTTACATAGACAAATTTCTCCTTAGTGTGTGGGCTGTACTTAATAAGACAATTTTTTGTATATCTCTTAAGCTGGAGTTTCCAGGAATTCTTTCAATTTCCAGGAATTCTTTCGTTTTGTTCTATTTTTTATCATTCCAAGTGCACCTACTATCACTGGCACGATTCTTGTTTTCAATTTCCACATTTTTTCTATTTTAATTTCCAGGTCTTTATATTTTGACAGTTTTTCGAATTCCTTGGTTGCTATGTTACAATCCTTTGGACAAGCCATATCAATTAATAGACAAGTTTTTCTTTCTGGTTTTTAACAATAATGTCCGGCCTATTTGCTTCAATTTTTCTGTGTAGATGGTGTAATCCCATAGAATCGTGACATCTTCTATTTCTGTAACCGGTGCTGGGTGATGTTCATACCAGTGTTTGTTTATATATTTTCCATAACGTTTGCACATTGTCCAATGTAAATATTGCCCCACTCTATCATGACGATTTTTATATTCATTTGGGGCAAGTACAGAACATCCTGAGATTAGATGGTCTATTGTTTCATGGTGTTTATCACAGAACTTGCATTTTGGATCCACATTATTATGTATAATATTTGCCTGAAAGTTTCTAGTGAAAAGACTTTGGTCTTGCGCTGCAAGAATAAAGCCTTCAGTCTCAGACTTTAATCCAAATGCAAGTAACCGTCGATGAGTATTAACTTTATCAACATTGGATTTATTGGCACGTTCTGGATATTGGTCATGCAGAGGTTTGTCTTGCCAACGTTGTTTCATCTGTTCAAGAGTTTTATCTTTAGCTTTCATTTTCATATTTTTTGCAGCAATAGTTCGTTCTTTTTCTTCTTCTTCTTCTTTTTCTTCTCCTTCTTCTTCTTATTCTTCTTCTTCTTCTTCTTATTATTATTATTATTATTATTATTATTTCCAGTTTTTCTATTTGATCCAATACTTTGCCAGGTCTTTTGCCGAGGTAAAGGAAAGTTTTTGAGGTGTAATGGACATCGTCTCGGAATAAGAAATCGGAGAGCCGAGTTCGAATTCCACTTGAATCCGCTGCATTCACTTATAAACAAATACCATTAGGAAAAGCATTGATCCATCTCTTCTCCCGCCAGTTATGGGTTGAATATCAGGACAAATTGAGTATTTAGCCTTAGTTTGCAGTCAGTCTACTACAGAAAGAAATGATAACCTTCTGCCTAGTCAGACATGGATCGAAAGAGACATGATCGCTCAAGCGTGTTTAAGGTATGGAACATAACTGACTGTAAGGGAGGTTTATCTTATAGAGCTTTTTAAGAAAATTACATTGAGTTAGTTGTTCTACATATGGAAGTACATTCTTTTGTATTTCAGATGAACGGTCAGGCTTCTAGTTCGTTTGACAATAATGCGTGAGTCCCCCATGGTTCTATCTACATCGACGACCTTCCTGTTGGCACCAGTTCATGACTAGGTATTTATGCTGATGACACAACTATTTACTCTTCTGTCTTAGTAGCATGACCGACAGGTCTGACGAACTGGTAAGTGCTCTCGAAAAGAACCTCCAATTAACTTGGGCAACTTAGTCTGTAAATTTTGACGTTTCCGAAACAAGACTGTTTTAATTTCATCACCACAGAGTGTTGTGAATTTCGGGTACGGAACCGCACAAAATAATGAAAAACAAAGCAGATATTTGAGATAGAAAAATAAGTTATGCTAAACGTAAAGATACAAACTGGAACGCAGATTAGTAATCCAGCAATACTATTAATAAGGAATATATATATATACAAGTCTTTGAGTCGAGCTCAGAGCTACTATGATTACAGACGCGGTATTCTCTGTGAAACTTCGGTATCGTTCGGTATCTTACGGTAACCTACGGATTTCATACGATGTCTCGCGTATCTCACTATGGCAGGAGTATATGTATGATCCCACAACACAGAGAAACATTTTTGTCTACTATTAGCATGAGGCTTACGGCCATATCACGTTGAATACACCGGTTCTTGCTCGATCACCGAAGTTAGGCAACGTTGAGCCTGGTCAGTACTTAGATGGGTGACCGCTTGGGAATACCAGGTGCTGTAAGCGTTTAGTGACGGATGTGCGGGCTTACGGCCATATCAAGTTGAATACACCGATTCTCGCTCGATCACCGAAGTTAAGCAACGTTGAGCCTGGAGAGTACTTAGATGGGTGACCGCTTGGGAATACCAGGTGCTGTAAGCGATTAGTGACGGATGTGCGTTGTGGTGCAGTGGATATCGGCTCGGAAAGAGAAATTGGTGAGCCGAGTTCGAATTCCAGTTGAATACACTACATTCACTTACGCGCAAATACCCTTAGGAAAGGTATTAATCTGTCCCTTCCCTCCAGTTATGGGTTAAATAATAGGATTTTGGGTCCCTGCCCTTAAAAAACAAATCCCAATGAACCTTGATACTCGAAAAGAAAAAAGTATTACTAGATACAAAATATTATATAAAAAAGAAACAACAATAAATTGTTGAAAGAAAAAGGTATTACCAGCAATAAATAAATAATAAAAATTTAGTTGGCCATAAATGACCCGCCGAGATTCATATGCCATAAAACAAAACAACCAACCAACCATCAGCATGGCCGATGCTAACCTTCATTATATAAATTATTTTGGCATTCCTTGTTTTAAGTTTTCCCCTGACATGAAGTGAGATGATTACATTAAATCAACTGCTAAGTCTACTGTTCGGAAATCTTTTCAGTGTCGTCATAGATCATCTTTCGCCTCAGATATCATTTTGCAAATTTATAAATCTAACATTCCTCCGTGCATTGAATATGGCACTCATACCTGTTCTAATGTTTCTGCTATCTATCTCGGGATTCTTGGGTTTGTAATATAATCGATCCTGACCTGGCAACTCGACTTCAGTCACTTTCTCCCCAACTTGAGGTAGATTTCCTATGTCTTTTCTGCAAATATTTTCATGGCAATTGTTCTGAAGAGTTTTCTTTCTTAGTGTTTCGATAGCTTGAATTCAAGGTTAGCAACTAGATCTCATTGTTTTACTGTTGAACTAGAGAGATACCACCGTCTGTTCGATTGAAATAATATTTTTTTCACACTCTTATCACCTGTGGAATTAGCTTCCTTCCCTGCCACCTACAATCTGTAAAAATTTAAATTTAACGCTAATCACTATTTTCTGCCTTTCTACCTAGTCATTCATAAATCGAAAGAGATATTATCGCGTAAGTGTTTATCAAGTATGACACTTAACTGACTGGCTTTTATTATTATTATTAATAATCATATAATTAAAGATTTGATTGTTTTTCTTCTACATGTTGTTGGTAATCCATGTGTGTTGTGGTGCAGTAGATATCGATTAAGAACAACAGATCGAGCTGCCGAGTTTGAATTCCAGTTGAATTCATTGCATTCACTTACGCACAAATACCGTTGGGAAAGGTATTAATCCGTCTCTTCCCTCTAGTTATTGGTTAAATGATAGGACAGATTGGGTTCTATAGCCTTGGCTGGCAACCAGTCTACCGCAGAAAGCAATGGCAACCTACTGCGGGATAATAATCTTCTGCCCAGTCAGTCATGTCTCTTTCGAGACATGATCGCCCAAATCGTGTATCATGGATGGCACTTAACTGACTGATTGTTGGTAAATATCATTAACAACTTGACAATACGATTTTTATATTTTTATGTGTGGTACGAAAATGATACCACCAGTCGTATGCTAACCAAATGGTAACATAACATTTATGCTTCTTACGTGCAGTGATAATCAAACCTACTGACTTGTAATAATTAAATGCGTGTTAGCTCAGGCTAATTTCTTCGACTGCTGTTTCGGTTTTAAATGTCAGCCGTGAATTCACCAGCCTACCTTGTGAGTGTATGTGACATGTATAGAAGGGAACACACATGCTCTCTGAGAATAAGCCACCACAACATTCCAGGAAAAAACACGAAAATATTTCAGAGCAATACAGAAATCAAAATGAATAAATGACGCAACGCTAAGAGACAAAAAATCAAAATGATAAAATAAATCTTTGTAGATATTTTTGAGATGAGGTTTTGTAATTATTTACACTATTTGCATTGTTCGGACTGTTATCCTCATTCTTGTTGCTATGTGCACGATCGTTCGCCCACTGTACGCTCCTGAAGATGGCCGGAAAGTACAGCAGCCGAAAAGTTGTGGATATTGCAACAAAGATGAGGAGATGCTGAAAAACTTTGATACAAACAAAGAAAATCGTACTGAACTGTTGTGTAACATCAACTCTTCTATACGGCAATGAGTGCTGGACAATCACTTCACGGATGAAGAAGAGACTTGAAGCAACAGAAATGTAGTTCTACAGAAGGATGCTGAGAATATCATGACTTGACCATGTAAGCAACGACGAATTTTTAGAGACGAAGGAAACAGAAGGTCACATACTTAACATCAGAAAACGATATTTGAAATGTCTAGGGCCCATAATGAGGAAGGAGGGCTACCTAATGCACTTAATAAGTGAATGACGGAACAAGGTTTAGGAGAGACAACAAAAAAGATTACATTTAAGATCTACAAAAGACAAGAACTTGTGAAGAGCCATGATCGACAAGGTGCTGAAGAGATATGGCACATACGAGAAAAATCACTACGCTAGTAAATAATTTATGATTTGATTATTTTTTAAATTTCGGGTCCCTTTATTAGAACATAAATTACAGGGCACGCACTAGTTCAATCCGGTTTTGTTTCTAATTCACATTATTCCAATTAGTAAATTTCTAATAAAATATTTTTCAGCGAATAGACTTGTTTTGTAGTTACCTATTTTTTTAAAAATCTAATAAAACATTTAAATTTCAAAATGTTTAAAATGACTTTCAAAGTTAAATTATCGTTTGCACATTTAAAGATTTTTGCTTAACATGATGAAATAAAACCAGCCTTGTAGAATAAAAATAATACGGCCATAATTTTAATAAAATCTTATTTATAAATTAAACCATTATTGAGTATGTATGTGTGTTGTAGTGCAGTGGATATCGACTAGGAAAGAGAAAACGTGCGAGCGAGTTCCAATTCCAGTTGAATTCAGTGCATTCGCTTATGTAAAAATAAAACTAACATTTTTAGTTGAGTCTTTTTCCTTTTGAAAAAATACATTTTGAAACATTCCCGTTTAAAAAATTAATGTCTCAAGTAGTTTACTTGGAAAAGGTATTAATCCATCTATCCTTCCAGTTATTGGTTAAATAACAGAACAGATTGAATTCTATAGACTTGGCTGGCAACCAGTCTACCGCAGAAAGCAATGGCAACCTACTGTGGGATAAGCTTCTACCCAGTCAGTCATGTCTCTTTCTAGACATGATCGCCCAAGCGTGTTTCACGTATGCCACTTAAATGACTGACTGACTATTGAGTATATACACCAAGTAAACCTTCAAATTGCGGAGAGCTACGATCGGCGTCGTTCTGAACGGACACTATACAGAAGAAGAAGAATCCATTTAGTATTTACATTTAATTCGGAACAAATTCTCTTTTGTTCCACCACTAATCCAAACGTTTTCTTGATATCTTAATAAAATGATTAAGTTAAAACTTTAACTGTTTTATTTCACAAAATAAACTGGAAAATATCCTGCATCTTATTGAAGCAAATATTGTTTATGATTTGTAATTTAAATATATTTACCAGTTTAAAAGGAATTCCCGCATCCTTACTGTTATATAAATTTTCATTCAAATAGAAAAATTATTTTAGATTTTAGTTAAAAGATAAACGAAAAGAAAAATGAATTTATAGTTTTTCACGAAAATCTGCATTAAATAAAAACAATCTTGCAAACTGATTTACAAGATTCTTTAAAGAACGGATCAAAAATGCGAAAATTTTACCATATTCAAGATCGTATATAAAATGCACTTCTTATATAAAAGATATTTTGTCTATTTTTGAATGCAATATAGAAAAAAATGATGGAATTTAGATCGAGTGTTTCTGGCAATAAACCGCCTGCACACAGATAAGAAACGCATACAGTAAATATACAAAGATATATAGTGGTGTAAGACAATGTTGTGTCTTCTCGCCGGATCTATTCAACCTATACAGCAAAGCAATTCTGAGTGAACTAGAAATCCTGCCAATCTGAATAATATAAGACACGAAGATGATACAGTTTTGATAGCAAACACGGGAATTAAACTACAAGAACTCCAAAAGAAGGTAGCTAAAGAAAAGATTAACATAAACTACAAGAAAACTGAATGAATGATCAGTAAAAAGAGGAGACCAAAATGCCAATTACGAGTCGGGAATACCGAAATCAACCAGATAGAGAAATCTAAATAGCTGAGAAGTGTTCTAATAAAGTACGAAAAGTGCGACACTGAGATCCAAAGGCGTATTGGCATGACCAAGGATGCGTTCCAAACGCTGAGCAGAGGCCGCTCAAAAAAGTCCTCTTTCCGGATGGATAATTGCAAAATCGGGTATAAATTGAAGCAAAGTTTTGACACAAGTATAAACCAAATCTGTGTACAGTATTTTGTTGCTAATAAGATGCATTTATTCCTATAAAATATCTCCATAAAATTAAATTTTAGTGACGGGAATTATAATTTTGGCGTGTGGGGTGAATGTCAGCATCCCAGCTACGTCCGAATCTGACATTAAGTTACCAACCTTTTGAAAGAAGCTACAAGAAAACTGAATGCATGGTAATTAGTAAAAAAGGAACCCAAAATGCCAATTACAAGTTGGAGATACTAAAATCAAACAGGTTCAGAAATCGAAGTGTTCTAACAGACCAAGGATGCATTCCAGAAGCTAAGTAGAGTAATGAGAGAGAGAAAAATGTCATTGAAAACAAAGAAGAGAGTACTGGATGTGATATCTGTCTTCAATATGGCAGTGAATGCTGGACAATGTTATTAAAGATGAATGAAATACTCTGAGGAATCGAAATATGGTTCTACAGGAGGTTGCTGAGGATAACATGGACTAAACATGTGAGCAATGACGAGATTTTGGAGAATATGGAAAGGGAAAGAAAACTTATAGTTAAACATCCTAAGTCGTCTATCACCCTCCTTCTGACATTTCCTATACCCAATCCCTCTATGTAACCCCCTGCGCTATAGTGGCAGTGGAATGCCTTGCTTGGGGTAACACGATTTTAAAAAAATAACAGGATAAGACAGCTGTAGTTTCTGAGACATGTAATGAGAAAAAAACAATTGGAGAGTCTGATATTCACAAGACATATAGAGGGAAGGAGAGACAGGGGAAAGCAACAAATGACATACTTGATGGGCTTGAGCAAATTAATGGCGGGGCAGGTTTTTTTAGTCTGCTTTCCCGACAGCTACAATCTCCAGGTGTTTAAATGTAGGGTCAATAGACACCTCCTATCACACTAACTCCCAATTATTCTCAGAACACTCTCATCTACCCAACCCTCATTCTCGGTATCCTTACCCGCCTATCACCCACCCTCTGACATTTCCTATATTTAATCATCCTTTCTCCACTCTATGTAGCCCCCTGCGCAGTAGTGGCAGTGACATGCCTTGCTCGGGGTGAAACGCTTATAAAAAAATTTTTTTTTTTAAATCCTTGGAAGAGGTATTGAAACATCTCTTCTCTCTAGTTATGGATCAAATAACAGCGTATATTGGGTTCTATAGCCTTGTTTAGCAACCAGTCCGTGGCAGAAAGTGATGGCAACCTACTGTAAGAAAATATATACGATCAAATATAGTAAACTACTTGAGACCTTAATTTTTTAAACGGGAATGTTTCAAAATGTATTTTTTCAAAAGAAAAAAGACTCAACTAAAAATCTTCTTCTTCTTCTTCTATGTGCCCTGTCCCTTCAGGACGTAGGCGATCATGGATCTCCACGTCTCCCTATCCCTTGTGGCTCTTACTATGTTTGCTCCTGTTGCTCCTAGCAACCCCCGTTCCGTCATCCACCTGATCAGACCCTGCAAATATGTTATCCGCTGCCTTCCTCTGTCTCTACTTCCTTCTATCTGTCCAGTCAGTATCAGGTTCTCCAGGATCTCCTTCCTCATTGCATGTCCCAGGAACTTCAGTTGTCTCTTCCTGATGCTCAGCATCAATTTCCTTTTTGTTGCCATTCTTTCTAACACTTCGTCGTTGCTTGTATGCTCAGTCCACGATATCCGTAGCATCCTTCTGTAGAACCACATTTCGGCCGCTTCTAGTTTTGTCCTCATTTTCGATGATATTGTCCAGCATTCACAGCCGTATTGAAGAACTGACATCACATCGCAGTCTAGCACTCTTTTCTTCGTTTCTATTGAGATCTTCCTGTGTGTTAGTATTTTGCTCATCTTCTGGAACGCGTCCTTTGCCATGCCAATTCGCCTTCGGATCTCCGTGTCGCACTTTCCATCTCCTGTTAGAACACTTCCTAGGTACTTAAATTCTTGGACTTGTTTGATTATGCCAAATACAGAATAACAGAATCAAACTAAAAATCTTAGTTTTATTTTATTTTATTTTTTTTTTTTTAGAAAAGCATTCTCTACCTGAACATTATATAAAAATTTATTTGACGGCTTTTGATAGAAAAGAGAAAAAAATTTATGCCGTTAATATATGCAAACATCTGCAATTTCTGCTTACGTCGGCGTTATGACATTTTCGCTCGGCTGAATTTTCTTTCTGCATATTTTAACGCAAAACAGAATTTTAGTTATGCCCTATTAGCTTTTCAAGCAGTCAAACAAGTCGATCAAATCGCATTTAAAATGCAATTATAAAAGCAGATATTAAACAGGTACCATATTAATAGGCATGGCTAAATGTATTTGAATAGCTTCATATATATATATATTCCATTTTTAAACGAGTTATGTCGCTACCCAGTTTTCTACCTTGAGTGGTGTCTTCAGGCGATTTTTAATAACTGATTTTACCTTTTACCGTTTTTCTTTTTAAGAACGCTTTTGTAACAGTAACTTTTTAATACAAATGTGCACTGGTCTAACCATATTAGGACAAAAAACTAAGTATTAAACAATCAATATATATTCATATAAATATATATATTAATCATTTCACTCCAAACAAGGCGGTACCGACACTGATGTGCAGGGAGCTACATAAGAGAGTAAAAGTTTAGGCAAGAGGAGAGTGAAGAGAAAGACGAACCAGTTACAGGGAGTGTCAGAGAAAGGGCAAGAGAAGGATGGGAACACAGGAGAAGACAGTTGCGAAACGCCGGGTGATGTAGAAAGGGCTGGAGTCAAGTGGATAAGAGATGGGAATTGACATTGCATTTAAATTCCTGAAGGTTGTATCCGTCAGGAAAGCAAGTATACGGAAGGGAGTTCCACGGGCGAGAAATGCGAAAAATGAAGCTGTTCGAGTACAATTTTCGGCTGCATTTGGTTTATTTAACTGTAAAAGGGTGGGACCTTGTTGCCAGTCTGATTACACGAATAAATTCTCGTGGTGGGGGTACTAGTGACCTAAGTTCGTCGGAGCAGAAGCCATGAAAATATTTGTAGAAGAGGCAGAAAGAAGCCACATCCCGCCGGTTAGAAGTCGAGCTGCCAGGTCGGGACCAATCACATTACGAAATTTACGAAATTACTATTAGCCACCATATTCATTTAAATTTATTTGTTTGAACATTATTTTTAATGAATATGTAAATGGGTAATTTCTTTAACTATGAGTAAACAGCATATTTCAATATCCGCCGTCCTAAATATCGAGAAATTCTCTTAGGAAAGTGATTGTACTGATAAAATGTATTTTGGCAAGAAGGGTTTTTTTTTAGGAAAGTGCTCGATATCGGGATGGAGATAGAACGTTGATAAAACACAAAGATTTTCTCACTTTAACTGAGCAGGATCATGTCGACTTCGAAGTTTTGTTAGAACAACGTTATGATGTTTTCACCAGCCTTGACAAGTGAGAACATCATAACGGTGTCCTCAAAACACTAATTGTTAAAAAAATACAAAGTAGAGCGAATAATATTTATTTAAAATTTATAACATAAATATGTTATAATATCACTACAAAAGTAGCCATTTCGTTTCGACAGAATCCATGTTTTATCAAGCTACCTTGACTTTCCGTAACATTGTCATAATATATATATATATATATATATATATATATATATATATATATATATAAAACACTTTGAGTCACATAAAAATACACCTAAGTACACGCACACACGCACACACGCACACACACATATACATATATATATTTATCTACGTACTTACAAAATTTGTTAAATCTAAAATATAACTAAAAAATAAATAAATAACGTCTAAACAAATAAAATAATATACGTATGTATATAGACTAAGAGTGCTGAAAATGCAACATTAGTCAGTTTGATTTTTAAAATGCTTCAGACCAAACACATTTCAACACCCTCTTATATATATATATATATATATATATATATATATATATATATATATATATATATATATGGGTGCTGTGTGTATACGTACGTGCGTGTGCGTTCTAGTAATAGGTCTTTATTAATACAACTTCGATTAGCTAATGTTTCCTTTTTAATAAGTTTACTATTTTTTATATGTGCGTTGTGGTACAGTGGATATCGGCTCGGAACGGGGAGCCGAGTTCGAATTCCAGCTGAATCCATTGTATTCACTTACGCGCAAATATCCTTGGGAAAGGTATTAATCCGTCTCTTCCTTCCAGTTATAGATTAAATAGCAGGACAGATTGGGTTCTATAACCTTGGTCGGCAACCTGTCTACCACAGAAAGCAATGGCAACCTACTGCGGGATAATCTTCTACCCAGTCAGTCATGTCTCTTTCGAGACATGATCGCCCAAGCGCGTATCACGTATGGCACTTAACTGACTATATTTTATACACATTTTTTTGAAGATGAGAATAAGTCTCCTCATCTAAATTAATGTAAAATGAGAAGTTTGTTATCTGTAATCATCGCTAATACTTTTTGCGTCCGTCATCAGGTTAAAAGTATGGATTTTATTTGTTTTTTTGGGGTTTTTTAAACACTTTTCATTTCAGCGTTCTTTTAACACCATTTTTCAGCATCTCCATTGAAACAGAATATTGCTTATATTTTTATACGTGCTACTTTTTCAGTAGAGCTCGTAATTTAGGATGGCCTGCAATACATTTCTGACTATAATTTTTACGATAATTTTCTTTCATCATTTTTCATAAGATTAAATTTAGAAAATTTTCTTTTAAGATATTTCCGTTTCAAAGGTTATTTGTTCTCAATATTTATTTACCAGCAAAAATTTTAGTTTCGATAATTTTATTGCAAAATTTTTTTCCTTGCAATATATTTTGCAATAGCTTTTATTGCAAAAATATGTGCGTTACATATTTTATTGTAAATTTTTCCCTTCCAGAATTGTTATTTGTGTGATTTTTTTTTTTGGTGCTTCTTGTCTGACTGGATTTTTTAATATACTTGCGTTGTCAGTGAGTTAAGTGCCATACGTGATACACGCTTGGGCGATCATGTCTCTTTCGAGACATGACTGACTGAGCAGAAGATTATCGCGCAGTAGGTTGCCATTGCTTTCTGCGGTAGACTGGTTGCCGACAAAGGCTATAGAACCCAATCTGTCCTATTTTTTAACCCATAACTGGAAGGAATAGACGGATTAATACCTTTCCCAAGGGTATTTGCGCGTAAGTGAATGCAAGGAATTCAACTGGAATTCGAACTCGGCTCCCCGATTTCTCATTCCGAGCCGATATCCACTGTACCACAACGCACATACAATTTCATAATTAAATTGGTTAATTTCACCTTTTAGTTGGTATTTTGCACCATATATTTAATATGAAACTTTTGCATTCGAACATGTAAATAACAACTACAAAATTACACATGTTGTTTTGACATTGGAAAAAACAATGTCTCATCAGGTAGTTAACAATGATGGTAAACAGCAACTACAAAATCTACATTTTTGTTATTGTTATTTACTTTTTCTAATATAAAAGTCGAATAATAAATATTTATTGCTCGATTTTTATATTGTTTAAAATTAATGTTTTCAACGTTGCAATTATATTCTTCATTCTTTTACAAATGAAACTTTGTGTGTGTGTGTGTGTGTGTGTGTGTGTGTGTGTGTCTGTGTGTGTGTGTGTGTGTGTGTGTGTGTGTGTGTGTGTGTGTGTGTGTGTGTGTGTGTCCGTTACCTATAGACTCCGAAACGGCTGAACCGATTTTCTTGAAAATTTACACAGTTGTACTATAAGCGTCTGCGAGTGTTCTTAGCTAGGTTTTGTGTCGAGGTACCCCCGATAAATATCGATAATCTAAAAAATCGGGTTATAGAAGGAGTGGTCCGATTTTAATCACATTTGATACACTCATAGACAAAGACATAAGAAACGATATTCAGAAGTTTCAAGTTTGCAGTTCTGACAATAATGCAGAAAATCGATAATATATATATATATAAAAGGCAAGATGTTTGTGTGTGTGTGTCTGTTTATCTGCTTGTATGTCTGTTTTTTATTCGGCCCTTTTATTCATTTTTTTGCTTCGGGTTTGGCTTTAAGTAGGTATAATTGTAGTTCTTAGTCTCAGCCATGATACCATTTACTTAGAAGATTTATTTAGCCTTCAAAATTCAGTTTACGACGAAAAATACTTATTTGATATCGATACCAGGAAATCAAAATTTGACTTACATCTATTCATTTTTTCTTTCAGTCTACGGTTTCGCTTTAACTGGAAACAACTATTGCTTTTTAGTCTTTCGTGCCAACGTCCAAAGAGTCTGAGCTTCAGGACCATGGATTAGATTTAAAGCTTTCATTACACTCGAGAAACGCCGGCTATATTTCTAGTATATATATACTGAGTGTTCAGGAGATTAACAAAAGGGATTAATAATCGACATGTTTTAATTTATTTGTTTGAACATTAATATTAGTCTGTTTCTTAAATCTCCGGAACTTTCCGTAACATTGTCTGTTTACATTTGTTTACAAAACACGCTTTCAGAGCAGAGATGGATATTTACGAGAAATCGAAAAATTGTGTTTATATGGCTTGATTCGGCTTGGTTTGAACAGTAAAATCATTTGTGGACGAGTGGTCTAAGACGTATCAGATCAATTGATGGCTCCCCCTATTTTGTTAGGGGCCGCAGGTTTGAATCCGCTGAATGAAACATATTTTTCTTACAAAATTTCCCAGAAATATTCAGGCTGTTAGAGTTATATATATATATATAATGATACTCTAAAAACAGATTATCTACTCAAATATGACTATCTATTAAAAATAATGTTAAAACAAAGAAATTGAAATATGTTGTTTGTTAATACATTTTGTAAATCTCAGGAATTTTCTTTGTTTTACATATATATATATATATGTGTGTGTGTGTGTGTGTGTGTGTGTGTGTGTGTGTGTGTGTGTGTGTGTGTGTGTGTGTGTGTGTACAGTATGAATAAAAACGAAGGAAAAATTACAACGTACAAAACATTAATTTAAAACAGTGGTCAATATAAAAATATAAAATTAACACTTTACCATCATTATTAACTACCTGATGAGACATTGTTCTTTCAATGTCAAAAAAAGTATACAATTTTGTAGTAGTTTTAGTTTGTACATGTTCTAAAGTAATAATTAATATATATAATAACAACATAGAGGAAGCCATCAATTGATCTGATGCGTCTTAGACCACTCGTCCACAAATGATTTTATTTTTCGAACCAAGCCAAATCAAGCCTTATAAACACATTTTTCCGATTTCTCGTAAATATCTATCTCTCCTCTGAAAGCGTATCTTAGTGTAAACAAATGTAAACAGACAATGTTACGGGTAAGTTCCGGAGATTTACGAAGGAGACTAATAATAAAGTTAAAAAAAATAAATTAAAATATGTCGTTTGTTAATCCATTTTGTTGATGTCCAGAACTTTCTGTAACATTGTTTGTTTACAACAGTGTATCATTTGCATACTGACTGCCCAAATAAACTCTATTTGTATGAGTGTTATTTAGTTAGCATGGTAAAACTAAGTTACTTTATAATTTAAATAACCTACTTCAAATATTCTTTTATTTTCTCTCTACAAACGCACATATCCTTTGTATATGAAAAAAATAGATGTGTGTACATAACCGCCACAGTAGGGAGTTAAAGTGAGAGACAGAAAAAAAGAACAAGGTACAGGGGATGTCGGAGAAAGGATAAACAAATGGATTTGCTGAGAAGGTTTAGGAGAAAAGAGCAAAGACGGAGAGGAAGAGGTGGGGAGCTATGATCACCCACGTCCTTAACAGACACGGCACATAAAAGAAGAAGACAAAAAATGAGTAAAAAACATTGTCCTCCTCTGTGACATTTAATGGAACATGTTTGAAAGAAGGTCTGCTGTCCAAATAGACAACACATTTACATGCATTCACACTTTATATATATATATATATATATATATATATATATATATATATATATATATATCCCGGCCAGAAGCAAGTGGATATGTCTAGCCACACTGATGAACTGTGATACAGCGAAACGGGCTTGTATGTGGATGACTAATATATGTATATATATATATATATATATATATATATATATATATATATGTGTGTGTGTGTGTGTGTGTGTGTGTGTGTGTAGTGAGAGGGAGACAGACAGACAGACAGACAGACAGACAGAGAAAGAGAAATTGAAAACGTGTGTATGAGGGAAAGAGAGATTTTTATAAAAAATGCCATTTGAAAACTATTTTCTTAGCATTTGAAATTTGTTTATCTTATAATAAACGCTCGTACATTTAGTCTTTATCTGGAAAGAAAACATTTTAATCGCCAATTGATTCTACCTGAATGATGTCATCTACCTTCTTACGAATGGGTTTATTTGCCCTTTAATTTATACGCTAAATGTTGATGTAAAGTCGCCACAAAATGCGTTTCAGCATAAAACAATTTTCTGAAAACATAACACGTGTCCATCAAATGTTCGGCTACGCTTTTTCTTCTTCTTCGATGTGCCTTTTCCTTTTAGGACGTAGGCTATCATAGCCTTCCACATCTCCCTATCCCTGGTGGCTCTTAGCACGCTTTCCCCTGTTGCACCACGCAACCCTCGTTCTGTCATCCACCTGCTCAGGCCCTTCAAATATGTTATCCTCTGTTTCCCCCTGTCTCGTTTTCTTTCTATCTGGCCTGTTAGTATCAGATTCTCCAATCCCTCCTTCCTCATTGCGTGTCCCAGGAACTTTAGCTGTCTCTTCCTGATGCTCAGTATTAATTTCCTTTTCGTTTCCATCCTTTCCAAAACCCCATCATTGCTCACATGCTCGATCCATGATATTCGCAGCATCCTTCTGTAAAACCACATTTCAGTTATTTCAAGTTTGTCCTTCACCTTTGATGATATTGTCTAGCATTCACAACACAAAAAACTGAATTACAGAAAAGATTCGCAGATATTTCCTTCCTTGTGTTTTTAGAAGTAATTTATATCAAGTCTTACCAGTCATCCCTCTGTAATAAGAAATAGTGTGGTGAGCTAAAATATAATTAAAATTTAATGTTAATTTAATTGTTATAAAATATCTGATCTCTGGAAATTTTAATTTTCTCGTGCTTGACCAAGTTCTAATGAGCGAGGGTTGATAAACCGGTTAAGCTTTTGTTTTGTTTTTGTTTTTATTTCGATATTACCACTTTACGGTAGTGTAAACACTTTTTGCACTACGCCTTCTTTTAATTATTTCCGCTTGTTGTTTTAACATGTCCGTATTAACTGCTATTTTATCAATCACTTCACTCGAAGCAAGGTTATAAAATCACGAAGACACAAAGAGTTACTGAGGCTGAATATGTTTCATTTTGGACAAGCATTTTGAAATTTTATCAACAGTTGATAAAAAAAAGCTTATAAAATTAGTACAATTAATTATTGTTAATTTTCTTCGTTCTGATCAGAGGAAGTCGATCTAACGACGGCAAAACGCACAATCAAATTATTTATATCTGAAGTATTTCGCATTTTCTGTTATAAACTGCATCACACACACACACACACACACACACACACACACACACACACACACACACACAAATAAAGATAGAAATTTTCCAACATTAGGATATTTTTTAATTATGCTAGTTCTAAGCTTTTGACTTACATGAGCCATCTTCAGAAAGGTTATAAGGACGTTAACATAAAGACATCCACCATCAAAAATGATATTATCCTGTGGTGACATAAAGCATTGCTATGCGACGATAACTGTAACAGAATAGAAGACGCAGGTGGTAAATTTGTAATGCGGTTCTGTGACGTCGCATATACGTGAAATTGCCAATGATTATAGTTTGTATGGTTGATTTTATTTAGCGGAATATCAACGTTTATAGCTCATTTAATATTAAAATCAATATTTTAAACGCATTTTTATGCCTTCAACTACAAATAAAATTTATTGTTTGTCATTTTGCTATAAAAATGTGTTGCTGGTTTTTTACTATAAAAATGTATTTTTATACTTTTATAGTATTTTGTTTTTGCTTCGAGGTTCGCTATTTGCCCACAACTGGAACTCTAACGTGCGATACCATCCTGGGTCAGGGTGAACCTGAGAACAACTGCAATTAAGAGGTGGTTCAACACTCTCCAAAATATCGAATCTTATCAAATTTACTTACTGCCAGATGTAGTTTATCGTCATTCCGGGGACTATCCAGTTATTATTCAATGCTGGTTTCTATATCTTCTTTTTCTATGTGCCGTGTCCCTTCAGAACGTAGCTTTTCACATTTCCCTATCCCTAGTAGCTTTTAATAAACTTTCTCCTGTTACCCCCTCCCAAACTCTGCCATTCATTTGCTCAAGCCCATCAAGTACGTTACGTTATATTTTCTCTTGTGTCTCTTTCCTGTGAGTATCAGATTCTCCAAGCCCTTTATCCTCATTACATGTCCAAGGAACTTAGAGATATTGGAAGGTCTGTAAAAGTCTATAATTTTTTTTTTTTTTGCTGACATTTATCAATTATTTCTATAACTGATTACACTGCTCACTTACAGAAAATTCAGTTTACGACTAAAAAAACTTATTTGATATCGATACCAGGAAATCAAAATTTGACTTACATCCATTCATTTTTCTTTCAGTCTACGGTTTCGCTTTAACTGGAAACAACTATTGCTTTTTAGTCTTTCGTACCAACGTCCACAGAGTCTGAGCTTCAGGACCATGGATTAGTTTTAAAGCTTTCATTACACCCGAACAACGCCGGGCTATACTGCTTGTGTTAGATATTTGAACTAGTGTAACTACAACACACTTGTATATCGTTATAATGGGGCCTCACATCAGTGAGTGGGGCCGATGTGCAAGTGAAACCGTTGAGAGGAAGACCCCGAAACGGTGCACACTGTCTCCTGATGACCCCAATTTAAATATAAATTCGAAAGAAACACATTAAAAGAAGTTCAATGAAGTGATATGCCGTAAAGAAGCTCGGTGGAAATGTCATTGACATGAGGAGCATTACATATTCAGCTCACTTCAGTGAGTTTCAATTAATTTCCAGTATATTCCTTCTTAAACATTTTAAGTGCGCAAGAACGTGTATCCGCGTCAGAGTTCAAATCAAATCTGTGCCAAAAGGCATTACACAGCGTACTTTAACGCCGTTAGCATAGAACTTGTATATATACTTCAGGCCATCATCCGGTTTTCTGTGCAAATTTAAATATAAAATTGCCCAATGTTCGGCTTTCATGAACAATTATCAAAGAGATTTCATTTCTGTGCTATGTTTTCTCCTGAAATATATTTATTATGGTTGTTCCTATATTTGATAACATTTTGTAGGTGTTGCCAAGTTTATTTTTTATGCTTAATGTAACTGCAATTTCTACTCTATCAGCTTCTTTGCTTCCACTTCCCACCAGTGGAATTCCCTTCCGTATACTTGCTTCCCTGAAAACTACAATCTCCAAGAATCTATGTGCAAAGTCAATTGCCATCTCTTATCTACTTGACTCACATCTTTTCATTGACAACTCTTGAACCATGTTCTTCTTCCTTTCCACTCCACTCTCATGCAACCCTCTTCACACCTGTATTCTCATCCTGTTCTTACTCATCCTCTGACTCCCCTGTAACTTGTTCCTCTTTATCATCTCACTTCTGTAAACCCTGCGCACCAGTGGCAATCCAGCCTTGCTTGGGGTGAAATGCTACAAAAATGATGTTAATACTTGTAGTTTTCGTTTTTCATAATTTATGCGATATTAGTAAGGATTTGTTTTGTTGAGTTTTACCGCTGGGCCGGTTCGTGATATGAGATTTAATTGAACTATTATTTTTTTTTTTTTTTAATCATATCACCCCGAGCAAGGCGGTAATGCCACTGATGTGCAGGGGGCTACATGAGAGTGAACAGATTGGAAAAGAGAAAAGAGAAA
This sequence comes from Ascarosepion bandense, assembly GCA_037127315.1. Taxonomy (NCBI): domain Eukaryota; kingdom Metazoa; phylum Mollusca; class Cephalopoda; order Sepiida; family Sepiidae; genus Ascarosepion; species Ascarosepion bandense. The sequence continues at coordinate 986,401 of JBBBDQ010001810.1, forward strand.
GCCGGAAACCACATCCTAAACAGGGAACAAGGGATGAGCCTCTTCACCTCTTCAATAGATGTGGGTGGAGTGTGAACCGGGCGATAGGTTGTGAACCGAGCGATAGGTATCGGCTAAATGGCGCGATAATCGACGTGATGATTTCACAGCCAATGTTTGATTTATTATTATTATTAGAGAGATTTTCTCCAAGTGGATAACTAAATCCATTGGTTTGTTGATGCTTTCCTTGTTTATGTTTTATTCTTGGTGACCATGTTGAATTTTTTATTTAATCCGCTTGTGCACTAGAGAAAACTTAATAAAGAAAATGTTCTTTCCCTGGCAAGGTTCAAAACTGCGTCGCCCTTTTATGAGTCTGTTATATAATCGATCCTAACCTGGCATCTCGACTTCAGTTACTTTGCTACAGACGTGATGTTGTTCCCTCTGTCTTTTCTACAAATATATTCTTGACAACTGTTCTGTTTTCTTTAATGTATTCTTTTTGCGTGATGTCGAAAGAACTGGATTCAAGTGGATAAGAGATGGGTATTGACATTGCATTTAAATTCCTGGAGGCTGTAGCCGTCAGGAAAGCAAGAATATGGAAGCGAGTTCCACAGGAGATAAGTGCAAGAAAAGAAGCTGTTGTCAGCTGCATTTGGTTGATCTAACCGTAAAGGGGTGGGACTTTGTTGCCAGTCTGGTTGCACGAGTAAGCTCCTGTGGCAGGGGCACCAGTGACTTAAGTTCGTCGGAGCAGAAGCCATGAAAATATTTATAGAACAGACAGAAGGAAGTCACTCCCGGCTGGAGTCGAGCCGCCACGTCGGTACCTATCACATTACAGATTCTGCTTCGGAGCCTGTCTAGAACACTGAGATGAACAGCGTGAGGTGGGGGGCAGTGTGTATTAAGAAACAGAAAAAATCCATTAATAACAAAGAAAACAACTGAAATTTTTATACAATATCGGTCTTTCTATATGGCAGTGAAAGATGCGCAGACGAAGATATCACTTGAAGTATCAAACATGTTGTTCTACAGGAGGAGGCTGAGAATGCGATAGGCCGAACAGGTAAGTACCGAGGAAGGAAAATGGAAACAAAAAGGATTCTTAGAATGAGACAGTTGAAATTTCTAATGAACATAATGAAGAAAGTGGGTTTGGAACATTTGACACTCACAGGATATATAGAGGACAGCAGTGAACAGCCTACCTAAAGAACATGTGTAAATGGTTTTCAGAACAAAGATTAGGAGTAATAACAAAAATACAAATGTTACAAAAAGTTACAAGGAAGTTATAGAGATTTATGATCACCCACGTTCCAAAGAATTATCTATTAATCAAATTTCGTCAAACTGTTCCTAAGTTAAGTAGTGTAAGCACACACAAAGAATATTTATTTCAATTTCCTGATTATATCGGTGTTATTAGTGACCTCAATTTCCTGATTATATTGTGTCATTAGTGACCTCCAAAAGACTACATTCGTCCAACTCGGTATACATTACTGAGGTAAGTTTCTTGGCGTAGGAGTGTGGAAGAAAGTAGTACGGGCAGTATTTTATTTGGTCGGTACAAATGAGATAAAATTAGTACGTTCTCTTCTGATGTGTGCGTGTTGAAAATAACATATAATAAAACAAATAAAAGGTAGAACAACACGTACACTGTTTTTCCTTCAGCAATTGCTATGAAATCTAAGTATATATCAAATTCATCCATCTGTACAAGTGTTTTTTTGTTTTCTTTGCTCAACTGATTTTCAAAACCAGAAATCAACTCTTCTTCTTCTTCTTCTTCTTCGTCTTCTTCTTCTTCTTCTTCTTCTAATTATTAGTATTAGTATTATTAGTAGTAGTATTCCATTTATCCTGTCATTTTCGTCTGTTTATTTTTTATTATTTTCTTTTCTTTTAACATTTTTCTATCGTTTATTCTGTTTGCTTCGATGTTTTCTGCTTATTTTCTATTCTTGTTTTTTTTTGTCTACTTTTTTATTATATCTTCTACATTTTTCTTTATCTGGCTTCCTTTTTCTCTTCTATTTTTTCTATTTCTTTAGCCTTTTTCTTTTACTGCTTTCTTCTTCGTATTATTATTATTATTACACAAATTCAGACATATATAGCCCAGTGATTGCAATAAAGGGTTCGATTCAAAATTCTTGAAGAAGGCCGGAGCGTACAACAGCCGAAACGTCGTACAAATGACAACCAAGATGAGGACAATAGTCAGAATAATGTAAATACTGTAAATACTACCTCATTTCAAAAATATATACAAATACAAACATAGATAGATAGATAGATAGATAGATAGATAGATAGATAGATAGATAGATAGATAGATATGAACATACTGAGATGAGATAGATAGATAGATAGATAGATAGATAGATAGATAGATAGATAGATAGATAGATATGAACATACTGAGATAGATAGATAGATAGATAGATAGATAGATAGATAGATAGATAGATATGAACATACTGAGATAGATAGATAGATAGATAGATAGATAGATAGATAGATATGAACATACTAGATAGATAGATAGATAGATAGATAGATAGATAGATAGATAGATAGATATGAACATACTGAGATAGATAGATAGATAGATAGATAGATAGATAGATAGATAGATAGATAATGATGCCAAGTATGTAAACGTAGAGGATAATTCAAAAACCTCTCTTTAATATAAAGTATTAAGAGATAAATCTATATAGACATCTCAATCGATATCATCTAAAGCTATTGCTAGATGATATACATAAAGTATGATATACTTATATACTATAATATACTTTTATATATTATAAACTATACTTTATGATATACATAAAGTATAGTTTGTAGCTGCTTTAGCTGATGCGTTGAGTTTTCTGTTTATTATACACCCCCCCCCCCATATATATATATATATATATATATATATATATATATATATATATAAAATGTTTAGAGACTTGTCTCTTGACACTCTTATTCTAATCATTACACTCCTCAGGCTATATAGTTAATTTAATAACAGATATCATATCTAGTTTAAAATGCATAAAAACTTAGATGTCAACTTTATTTTAAATTTGTTTTATTTTAAAGAGGTTATTAAATAACATTATCTAATCAGAAACTGTTTCTGTGGCTATAAGATATTTTTACCGCAATAGAAAAAATTTGCATAAAAATGTCAAGTAAATAAAATGCTGTAAACACACACATGCACAAACACATACACACACACACACACACACACACACACACACACACACACACACAAGCAAACACACACACACGTTCTCTGTTCAGTAGTATATTTCAGGGAATTCTTTATATAAATCTGAAATCATAGAAAAAATAAATAATTCAGATTTCCCTCTAAAAGTATGTTCCGCTTCATTTTATTTCTCAACCCGTTGTTATTAAATATTGAAACGCATTCGACATTTTTCACCTACACACACACACACACACACACACACACACACACACACACACACACACACACACACACACACACACACACACACATATATATATATGAAATAAAATAAAATAATATTGAGAGAAAAACTCAAAGCATTCTTTTAAAATTATAATTTTATTTTATAACGCTCTGGATAATATCCATCGAGCTCTTTTTTTATGTCATTAATAATTTATATTAATTGAATAAAATCTTTTGGCTTATCCTCTCCATCTTTACAGGTTTGCTATTCTCCCCTGATATATATATATATATATCTATATATATATATATATATATATATATATATATAGAGAGAGAGAGAGAGAGAGTAGTTGTAGTATGGATGGAATAATATTCCGTATCCAAAGAAACACTATTTTTTAAAAAGTGCTCAATACAAAGTAGAGCCAATAATATTTATCAGAAATTATAACATGAACGTTATAATATCACTACAAAAGTAGCTATTTTGTTTCGACACTACTTGTGTCTTATATATATATATATATATATATATATATAGGAAAACATTACACATTTTTTTATGTATTAAGAAGAATTTTAAGGACACAATCAGCTAGTCTATCAAAAATATATATTTAAAAATTAAACAAAATTTTAAATTCTCAACGTCTCATTTTCTTTCTGCATATGTGCAATTACTGAAACGTAAATATAACTTTAGTCCGCTGAAGCCACATAAAAATTTAAAAAATTATCAGCAATTGATCAACACCTATAATAAAACAAATGACACACGTATGTGGTAACTTTTTAAGCATTTATATAATTATATAGTGACCTTCTTAATGACGGCCAGCAATATCCATTAATTCTTTTTAATTTTTTACTTTAGCAGGTTCGATTTGCGACATCCTAGTTTTAATTGTTACCCATAGATTTGCAGTACTGTTTGAAAGTTTATATTGTTTGCCACATTCATATAATTACATATTTACAATTGACCATAGATTTTCGATCAGATTCAGACATATATGTTTAAGTTTTAGTTCTAATGAAATAAAATTATACGATTAAAAAATTTTAAAAATTTAAAAAAAAACAAACATCCCAACATTATAATATATAAGTACCATGGACAAAGCGTGAACAAAACATTCAAATCCCGGGACGGTCAGTTCATAATAAGCACCTGATGATTGCATAGTGCATGAAACCCCAAGTCGTGCTATAGAAGTAGGATAATATGTATATTTGTTAATCAGTACTAAAAACTAGAACTATTCATTTCTTACTGGAGTATTGTACAGCTGTTCTCTTTGGTCAGTTGTAGAAAATTCAAGAAGCAGATTGAATGTTGTGAAAACCTGATAATATTTGACAAGATGAGTTCTAGTTATGAAAATTCTTCCAAAATGACTTAAAGGATAATTGGGTTTTGGTTAACAGACATTTTAGAACTTTTGGTGGAAATCTTTTGTTGTCACAAGTCCTGTAACTCATTAGGGTTGTTGGGGCAATAGTTGTTACAGTGGTGTGTGTGTGTGTGTGTGTGTGTGTGTGTGTGTGTGTGTGTGTGTGTGTGTGACAGAGCCACTCCTTCTTTAAATTTATTTTTTCCTCCTCCTAGACTAGTTGACACCCAGTGCTAAAATGATCAGTGTGCCTGCTATTAACCCCTAGTTGGGGAAAAAATATGTATTCATACTTTTCCCTAAGTATTTCTGTGTAAGAAAATGCAATATCTTTGGCTAGAAGTTGAACCTGGCATGCTAGTCTCACTTTGTACATCAGTAATCATTACACTGTACTTGCATCCATCTCTGATAGTTCAGTCTACAAATTAAAATAAAAATTCCTCTTTTGATATGAATTGGAATCCTCTATTGTTGTGAGGTAGGGGAGGGCTACTAAAAAGTTCTCAGCCGAACCCTGAACCCTCCTCGAAACAAAAAAAGAATTCTGATATTCGGTCATTTGGTGACATTTTAGAAGTTGGAGCATGAACATTTCAGCACTTCTTGTTTATAGTGTCTATAAGTGGCAAAAACACTTGTTGAACAGTTGTTAAGGCCCATAAATGTTTTGAATATGGTAGATATTCTATACATTAAGAGCATTTCTTCCTCACCCACTTAAAAATTCTGAAAATCGAGAAATGCAAAAATCTTCTGCCTCCCTACATTTGACCAAGAACAATATGCCACAAATTATCTTCCACCCTGCATCCCCTTTCTCACAGACGAAACGTCACAAGACTTTCGCTGCTCTATTGCTATTTCAACAGAAAATATTCAGATGAAATAAATTATTTAGTCTCTCAAGTTTTTATTTCCAGGGCTAAGACCCACATATTGAAACAAACCACCCTCATTACCTACGTATTACATTGGTGAGATATAAGTTCTATTTGAGCAGCTGCTTCATGAAAATGACTCCCAATAGGATGCTTCCACAATCCCTACAGTCCTAATCTGTTCTATCGCCCGGTTCACACTCCATCCACTTCTATTGAACAGGTTAAGAGTTCCCTGTTTATGATGTGGTTTCCGGCTTTCTCTTTTCCAATCTTCTCACTTTGTTTTTTGGGGTTTTTTTTTGTTTTTTTCAATTGGAGTAGATAGATCTATCTATCGCCCGGTTCACACTCCTCCCACGTCTATTGAACAGGTTAAGAGGCTCATCCCTTGTTCACTGTTTAGGATGTGGTTTCCGGCTTTCTCTTTTCCAATCTTCTCACTTTGTTTCTTTTTTTTCAATTGGAGTAGATAGATCTATCTATTGCCCGGTTCACACTCCAACCACGTCTATTGAACAGGTTAAGAGGCTCATCCCTTGTTCCCTGTTTAGGATGTGGTTTCCGGCTTTCTCTTTTCCAATATTTTCACTATTACGTAGCCCCCTGCATATCAGTGGCGTTACCGCCTTGCTCGGGGTGATACGATTAAAAAAAAATAGCTTTGTTATATTACATTGTGCACTGTTTTACTAACACCAGGAAAATATGTGTATATGTGCGTGTACTTGAGTATATATGTATATTTATTGATATCCATAATTCCCTTCCACATGTCTGCTTTCCCGACGGCTACAATCTTTAGGAGTTTAAATATAAGGTCAATAGACACCTCCTATCACACTAACTTGCATCTATTCTCCCAACACTCTCACCATCTACCCAACCCTCTTTCTCGGTATCCTTACCCGTCTATCACCCTCCTTCTGACATTTCCTATGTCTAACCTTTCTTTCTCCCCACTTTCCCCTCTATGTAACCCCCTGCGCAATAGTGGCAGTGAAATGCCTTGCTCGGGGTGAAACAATTATAAAAAAAAATGTGTGTGTGTGTGTGTGTGTGTGTGTGTGTGTGTGTGTGTGTGTGTGTGTGTGTGTGTGCAAAACATGTTTTGCTAACTAATATGGAGAACTTCTATCTATCAATTTTTTTTTTTTTTAGTTTAATTTTTCACATTTCCAAGTTAAATGTTTCGTGTTATCAGTAAATGCAATTTTATTATTATTTTATATTATTTTATTCCCGTGTACTTTCGAATGTTGCTACATTCGTTTTCAAGCATTGTTCTGTGTATATTTACGAAACTGTTTTGTTTTTAATTTCGGCGTTCTCACATTTGATTTCAGGAAACTCAAGATGACTTCGTATAAACGGTTCAACAGATTTTTTTAAATTTTTTTTTTACGTGTTTTTTTTCCCCCCATTATCATTGTTTTTAAACACACCTCAATATACGGTCCTCCTTGAAAAAATGTAACCGCCACTTCTACTCTAATAGTTTCTTTTCTAACACTTCCCGTTTGTGAGACTCTATTTCGTTTGGTTGCTTCTCTAGCAGCTACAATCTACAAAAGTTTAAATGCAACGTCACTTCCCATTTTCTCTCTCCTTGATTCACATCTATCTCTTATCTTTCTTCGACATCACCTTTACCTTGCTTTTTTACTCACTTCAACCCCCTGCACACCAGTAGTAGTCCTGCCTTACTTGGGGTGAAATGATTATATATATATATATATATATATATATATATATATATATATATATATATATATATATATATTCTTTAATTACTTAGTTTCTGGTCATAATATGGTTAGATCAGTGCACATTTGTATTAAAAAGTATTCAATACAATTATCTTGTAGAACTTTTTAATATTTTTTATTTGTAAATGAGTTATGGTTTCTACCATAAGTGGTATCTTCAGGCGATTTGCAATAACTGATTTTACCGTTTACAAATGGACTAGCACTCTGGAAGAATGGTAGACTTTGAAAAACAGTAGCTACTCTGGCATCTACGCATCGTTCGGGTTTTAATCCTGGGTAAATGCAATCGGCTATCTAACCGTACTAATGAGCTTTGATACAGCGTAACAGATCTGTCTGCGGGTGACTATATATGTGTGTGTGTGTGTGTGTGTGTGTGTGTGTGTGTGTGTGTGTGTGTGTGTGTGTGTGTGTGTGTGTGTGTGCGCGCGCGCGCGTGTGTGCGTGCGTGTGCATGCTTCAGTACTATTAACGGTTTCACTTATCCACTGGATTAAGATTAGGACTATCCTCGATGGATTACACTTTTCGCCCGTGCTTTGCCGTAATTCGAACTGAAGGCATGAAGATTTCTTTCTTAGTTTTCTTCCGCGCGACTTGCTTTCTCTTTGCCATTTTATCAAAGCGTTTATTTTTAAAACGGAAAGCAAGCAGAATACATATAGAACACTAAGATGTTATCTGCTTTATATATATATATATATATATATATATATATATATCGAAAGAAATTCGACAGATAAAAAAAACAACAAAAGAATAATAAGATTGATAGTAAACGAGTAATAATATATATTTTATATTGGTGGGCATTTTAACCAAATGAAAGCATGATGAGAAAGATTTTAAAAATCAGAATTCTCAAGCATAACTGTCTTTTCTCAACGGGCTGAGAAATAAAATGAAGTGGGACTTTCTTTTACGGAGAAATTTGTTGTTGTTGTTGTTGTTGTTGTTGTTGCATCTTTCTTTTGAGATTTTTTTTGCGTGGGGGGGGGTCTTTTCTTTGTGTTATTTTTTCGTGCTTGAGTTATATTGCCGTCAGAGAACTGATAGTTTTGGGCGAGTCGATTGCTATGATTAGGATTATAGAGGCTTCGTAGAATGTTTTTTGTTGAAACTGTATTCTGTAAACACTCTCTACTGCTCTAATCTTGGCAATCGACTAACCCAAAATTATCCGATTTCTTACAGTTATAAAACACGCACGAAAAAAAATCACTGACAACAACAAATTCAACAGTAAAGAAAGTATATATATATATATATATATATATATATATATATATATATATATATTATACCTTAGAACATGTACAGACTACAAACTACTACAAAATTGTACATTTTGTTCCGATATTGAAAGAACAATGTATCACATGTAGTTACTAATGATGGTAATAAACTTGTTTTTAAAGGAAATTTAAAAAAGCACTACCTTTTATTTTTGGAAATTTTTTGTACTAGGTAAGGGGATATTAAAAAAGAGGAGGAAAATGAAAGTGGGCAGAAAAGATGAGAAAGCAAAAAGAGAAACCAAAAAATGGAAAAGAAGAGGAAAGAGAAAGACACAGAGGAAACAAAAAGACAAAGAGAAAAACAAGAAAGAACCGAAAGGAAAGAGCCAATGGAACGGCTAAGAGAGAGAAATTTCAAATTTAGGCAGGAAGTAAATTATAGACAAATACAGACATCGGTCATACGACGTCTGGGCTTAACAAAGAGGAAAAAAGTGGGAAAATGCACAGAGGCAAAAAAGTGGGATGGGAAGACAAAAGAAACGGCAAAGAAATAAAAATTTCAAACTTTGGCCGGAAGTGAATTGCAGATATATACAGACGTTCGTTATATTGTTTAAAACTAAATCCTTTGGCGTTTAAAAAAATGAGGAAATCACATACACAAATAGAGGAATTATTCATAAACCGAAGACATTTAAAAACACAACACGAAGATATAAATTGATTAGCGCTAACATAATAAATTGGAAAAGTAAAATAAAACTTTTTATATAAAAATAAATAGTAAGGTTAATTCTTTAATATGGTTACAATTTACTGTAGTTTCATGCTTCTGATTCAGTAATATATCACTTCATGAACTTAATAATTTCAATTTTTTCTTGTAGACAAAGAAAACATGGTTCATTTACCGATGTAAATACTCTAGCTTGTTTGAGAATTTTCCATTTAACTTTACGTGTTTTATTTTCTTTTTTTAACTTCCAAAAATATTTACAAAGTAATGTCAAATTTTGTTTATCCTAATTAGTAAAAAATAGGAGATGATTGTAAAAACGCTTTTTAAAAATGTCATTCTTTTACCAATATAAACTTTAGTAACTTTAGGATTCTTTACAGACGAGATAGAACACATGTAGACCAGGGATTTAGTTAAACACTTATAAGATAAGAAGCATTAATTAGGGTTTCTACAATTACAAAAGTTTTTATTATGGGGCAAATTAAAATAAGTAGTAGAATTGTTTTTGTTGTATGATTTCAATATTTTATTGCTGTGTAAATTAATTCTTTTTTCTAAATTGTTAGAGCAACAAAAACTGAGTTTTAGTGTATTCCTATTGAAAATTTTGCTTAAAGGGTTATTTTTTGGGAAAATGTTTATCAATTAATTTAAGAAATTTATGTCCCAATTTAGAATTAACTGATTAAATGGAGAATTATATCATATGATTTTTTTGTTTTTATTTTTCTTTCTGGAGCCACTATATTTTTCCGCAAAATTGATCTCAGAAGATCGATAACTGCTATCTCTAAGAACATTATCAGAAATTGTTTTATGTTTTTCAAATATTTCTTTGCTAGAGGAGTGTATGTTAATGCGACGTTCAACCGAACATGGAATACAATTTATAACGGATGGTGGATGATTAGAGCTACGGATGGTGGATGATTAGAGCTACGGATGGTGGATGATTAGAGCTACGGATGGTGGATGATTAGAGCTAGGGTTTACATAATTTGGGTTAGCATTATTTTTTATCTGAGATTAAAAATTATTAGAAACTAAGTCTAGCGTTTTGTCTAAGAATCCAACTTGAATTAATAACTACGCTAAGACCAAAAGATTTAAAAACTCTATGAATTAATTTTCTATGTCTGTCAACCTCATAAATAGTAAATTTATTTAGTATCATGAGTCTATCATCTCTATAAAGTTATATATTATTTAAATCGACGTCTTTATACGCCGTGAGGTTGTACAGGAGAAATAATCCAACTAAATCTGAAGACTCTGCAGAATCCAAAGCTCCCATAGATAAATCAAAATTATCAGTTGAACTTTTAGACTATTGTTCGTTATCGTGAATAAGAACTGATTTTATGCAGTTCAAAATTTCCTCTTTTGAAATGTCTGAATAAAATTCAGCAAATTCAAGAGCCAGCTCGAAAAGGTTTTTAGATATAGATGGATAAAAATCCACGATATCGAATTGAAGAAAAGTAGAATTGTTTTTATCGTTGATGTTCTTGAACCAGTCGATTACTTCCAAAGTACCACTCCACTGTTTAAGGTTGAGTTGATTTTTTTTTATTTGCAGGTTTAGTCGTTCTAATATTACTTTACTGATTTTACTGATCTCTGATTTAGTTGGGTTGATAATCCTAGTGCGTAATTTTCGGTGAAATTCAGGTTTGTGATCTTTTAAAAATAAAATTTATTAAAATTTAGTGTACCTTTTTGACAAAATGCTAGCATGATAAGAAAGATGTTAAAAACCAGCCCGTGTCCTTTCTCAGCTAGGTAAAAAATAAAAATGAAAAATGAAGTCGGACTTTCTTTTCCGCTGAGAAAATTATTGTTGACTACTGTTTGTTTTAAGTGTTTTTAGTTCGCTCAAAAAATATACTTTAGGAGGAGAAATTTTGATGTGTTTTATTTAAGAAGTTCGTTATTACTGCTATTTTATAACTTTCCGGACATTGGTTATTATAGTTATGAAGCCAAGAGTTCTTACTGGTAGGTTTTCTATACAGATAAGTGTTAAATTCGTTGGTTGTTAGCTCTATATTGACATCAAGAAACATGATTTTGTTATTGCCCATGAGTTCATAAGTGAATTTCAGCGAGGAGTTGTTTTCAAAATTTAATTTCAGATTTACAATTTCATCCATATTTTTTATCAAAACAAAAATGTCGTCAACATAACTTGTATAAATCTTCTGTTTTAAACACTTTGTTTTCGACGTCGGACATGTAAAAATTTGAGAAAGTAGGACCTAAAGGGTTTCCCATACTGACATCGTTAGTTTGGATGTAGATGTTGCCATTATGGTCATAAAATTGGGTTTGTGTGATGCACACGGTAAGTAGTTTTTTTGTTGTTGTTTTTTTTTATCATTTCAACCCAAGCAAGGCATTCCACTGCCACTATTGCGCAGAGGGTTACATAGGGGAAGGTGATGAGAATAAGTGGTTAGATATAGGAAATGTCAGAAGGAGGGTGATAGACGGGTAAGATGAGTGTTTAAGAGAATGGATGCGAGTTAGTGTGTTAGGAGGTGTACCTTACATTTAAACTCCTGGAGATTGTAGCTGTCGGAGAAGCAAGTATTTAGAGGGGAAGTGTGAGAAAAGAAGCTATTGGAGTAGAAATTGCGGTTACATTTTATCGGTTTCACTGTAAAAGGGTGGGACCTAGTTGCTAATCTAGTATCTCGTGCAAATTCGTACCTAGGGGGCACCAGTGATCTAAGTTCATCGGAGCAAAAGCCGTGAAAGTATTTATAGAAGAGGCCCAGGGAAGCCATGTCACGCCGGTGAGAGAGTGACTGCAGCCGGTCTGCCAAGTCGGTATCGGTCACATTACAGATTCTCCGTTTTATTTTGTCAAGAACCCCGAGGAGAATAGCAGGGGCACCCGACCAGATGTGGCAACAGTATTCAATACACGGTTTTCGAAGAATTGCTGACTTGGTTTTGGGAGAAGGAATAGATGAGTATTTGTAGATGCAGTCGCTAATTATATTCATTGTTTCTAAAACTGGGAAGTTAGTAAAAAGATTTTTAGACCTAGTGAAGCTAAAATGTTACCTTTAAGATTGAATCACAATATCAAAGGCACCTCGCTATAAAAAAAAAAGGCACTATATTTTTTTATAACCATCTCAGCCCGAGCAAGGCAGTATTGCCACTGGTGCGCAGGGATTACATAATAGGAGAGTGATAGAAAGGAGGACAGATCACAGTAGGTGTCGGAGAATGGGGAGGAGAAAGACGGAAAAACAAGGTACGGGGTGCCGGGGAAGGGATGGGAGATAAGAATTGGCTGTTAACGTTGCATTTAAACTCTTGGAGATTGTAGCCGTCGGGGAAGCATATAGACTGCGTCTGCTCTTCGGTGACTGTTATCGTCGCATAGCAATGTTCTATGTCAACACAAGATAATATAATCTTTGATGATAGATGTCTTTGTGTCCCTGTAACTTCTCTGAAGATGACTGATGTGAGCTGAAAGATTAGAACAAGCATAATAAAAAAAATATCCAAATGTTGGATAATTTTTGTCTTTATTTTTAACTGAAATTAAAACCCAAATACGATGTTTAGAAGATGGCTCATGTGAGCCGAAAGCTTAGAACCAGCATAATAAAAAAAAATTGTCTTAATTTTCACCTGGAATTAAAGCCAAAATACAACGTTTAGAACGGCTCATGAATAAACATAATAGACATTCATTGTATGTTGTATTTAACAATGCATGTTTAAAAAATTATCTGCAGCCTCGATACACTAAATATGTGTTTGTGTGTTTGTGTACGTGTGTGTGTATGTGCGCACGTGTGTGTGTGTGTGTGTTTATGCATTACAGACGAAATGTATAAATCTCGGAACTTGTAGGTGACGTCATTCTGAGACTGCGATCTAAATAAGTGTTAGTTATGCAAAACATAAATTCATGAACAAATGGAGAGCGACATCAAATCCGCTAACGCTAATCTATGAACAGATACAAACTGGGAAGTACTAAAATGTAAACAAATGTAGCTTCATAAACAGGCACGTCTAATAACATCTAAACTTATTTATAAATGGAACTCTGTGTGTGTGTGTGTGTGTGTGTGTCCGTTACCTATAGACTCCGAAACCGCTGAACCGATTTTCTTGAAAATTTACACAGTTGTACTATAAGCGTCTGCGAGTGTTCTTAGCTAGGTTTTATGTCGAGGTACCTCCGATAAATATCGAAAATCGATAATCGAAAAAATCGGGTTATAGAAGGAGTGGTCTGATTTTAATCAAATTTGATGCACTCATCGACAAAGACATAAGAAACGATATTCAGAAGTTTCAAGGTTGCTGCTCTTATAGTGCAGAAAATCGATAATATATATATATATATATATATATATATATATATATATATATATATATATTAATATATATATATATAAAAGGCAAGATGTTTGTGTGTGTGTCTGTTTATCTGCTTGTATGTCCTTTATACAAATCCACAATTTTTATCCGATTCTCACTAAACTTCACACAAATATTCTTTAGGCTGAGTCAGGAGCATGGATTAGTTTTAAAGCTTTCATTACACCCGAGCAACGCCGGGCTATATACTTATATAACTATAGATATCTGTCTGAAGATACTTGTTTATAAACAAAAACAATTCACATCTATATATAACCATGATGGTTCGATGGCAGTGTGCTCATCGAATTTGGAGTAAATCATTTATTTAATAAATGCATCCATCAATACTCACTTAACTCTCTCTTAGTGTATTTGTGCAAATTGTCGGGCAGAGACTGGAGAATTTCTTCACGTGTTGAATATGAAGATGAATTAATCCTCTAAGGAAGCAGGTTTCAACCATTTTGTATACAATGATCTGTCTAATATCTATACATTTTCAGTAGAGGTCATGTCCATTGCATGCCTTGCTCATAGTAGAGCTCAAGCCCTACTTTGATCCAGCCACGCACGGATCACTTTTACAGCATGACATGGAGCGCAGTCTCACATGAAATATTAGGGTCCCCATATGGGAAAAATTCTCACAAAGCATTCTCACAAAGCCTAGCGACCAGTGTTCTAAATCGCTCCTCAGGCCATCACTGAAAACTTACTGTGATTGACAGTTGGTTCTAGAGAGTGCTTGGAAAAATCCTGATTGGGCTTTTTCCGGACCCAGATAGGTTCAGATGGCAAAGAATTGGTCAAAGAATGATTCGTCTGAGGTGACATCTTTCCAAAAGTCAAAAATCTTGAACGTGCTATTGGTTAGTTGGTTGCTTTTGTTTAACAGCATATTAACACATCTATGGAAGAGGTAATGCCGATAACTAAATATTTTGAACACAGATTTTTGTTTGTTTGTTTTTTTTTTTTGGTGTGGGGGGGGGGGGGTCAATAATAATGATTTAGTGATGAAACTCTTACTTACTAATCCATATCTGGGGTAGAAGAAGTGGATTCACACACGTCCCAACGGTATTTGCGCGTAACTGATTATAACAAACTCTACAGGATTTTGAACTCGGCTCTCCGATTAATGATTCCGAGACACTATCCATTACAACACCTGTACATTCAAGCTTAAAGCACTTGGAATTTCCAAGACGTCACCCGTTAAATTTCTGACCAGGCTCGGCGTTGTATATAATAGTCACATTTACGTCGTCTTTGCAGTGAAAATACTTAATTTATATAGTTCTCTTTTGCATCAGTGAGCACAGTAACTTCTGTTGATTTATAT
This sequence comes from Ascarosepion bandense, assembly GCA_037127315.1. NCBI lineage: Eukaryota > Metazoa > Mollusca > Cephalopoda > Sepiida > Sepiidae > Ascarosepion > Ascarosepion bandense. The sequence continues at coordinate 1,001,628 of JBBBDQ010001810.1, forward strand.
CCAGGGCTATTTCAGATTGAAGCCTAATATTTGCAAGACGGAGTAAAAAGAAATTATCTCCAGTCAGTGTATATCATACTTCAGAAATGGGTATTTCAATTCAGCATAACTTAGAATGTTATAAGACGATTATGTGTGTGTGTGTATGTGTGTTGCTGTGTTTGTATATGTGTGTGTGTGTGTGTTGATTTTTCATTTTGTATATATTATAATGCTCTGGTTAATAACCACGGAGGTCTCCATATAGATCTATCTCTTGCATATTTTTATTAAAATGTCCTTTTGGGATTTTAGTCTCCGTTTATGTATTTGACATGATTAAGCACACCCACACGTATGTGAGATTATATATATATATATATATATATATATATATATATATATATATACGTCGGAAATCTTCTCTTGGTAAGCTCTCCAAAGACTGCTGAATAGCTCGGAGGCACCAGTCTGTGTGATGAACCTATTTACAGTAGCAATAGGTATATTAAGCTTTTTCCGTAATTTTCCGGTGAATAAGACCTTGACAATTTTACTGACGTTTTTGCTTTAGGCATTGTTATGTAGAGTAAGACTATAAATTCTTTAAACAAAATAGCAATAGAGATGAGTCATATACCTTAGAGCATCTCATGAAAGCTGGAAATGGGGATATTGTTTATTTACATTTGATATGTCTTTGTAGATCTTTGTGTTGTGCATTATCAAATTTCTATGCGTAGGAACAAGTACGGTTTTGCGTGCAGCAACCAATACGATTTTGCAAATTTTGTTCTCGTTTTACATGCAATGGATTTAAAATAATGACAGTAACGAAGCTAAGCTTTGAGAAAAGGACATTTAAAGGGCAAAAAAGGTTTCAGAAAGTAACTCGAAGCCTCCGCCACCGTGATACATCATGGCTCGCATTACTAATATATTTGAAGTAGAAGGAGCTGTTCAAAACACTCGTTAGAAATAGCAAAAGAGTGCGAAAATGTTATATAATATCAGCCCCTTTCTACGGTAGTGAATGCTGAAAAATTTTCTCACAATTGAAGATGGTGTTTGAGCAAAGAAATGTTATTCTAAGAAAGCTGAGAATACCATGAGTCGGACATATGAATAACGAGGAGGTTTTAGATAAAATGGAAACAAAAGGACAGTTATATATAAAATCGGATGTGTGTTGTGGTGCAGTGGATATCGACTCGGAACGACAGATCGGGGTGCCCAGTTCGAATTCCAGTTGAATTCCTTGCATTTACTTACGCACAAATACCCTTAGGAAAGGTATTAATCCGTCTCTTTGCTCCAGTTATGGGTTAAATAATAAGACAGACTGAGTTCTGCATTAGCTGGTAACCAGTCTAACGCAGAAAGCAATGGCGACCTACTGCGGGATAATCTTCTGCTCAGTCAGTCATGTATCTTTCGAGACGTAATCGCCCAAAGCGTGTATCACGCATGGCACTTAACTGACTGACACATAAAATCAGAAAGAGACGGCTGAAATTTTAAGGCACATAATGAGAAAAGAAGGCTTAGAGTATCTGATACTCACAGGGCATACTCAAGGCAAGAAGGATAGAGAAATCCAGTGAGTAACTTACCGAATGGAATTGTGAACGGATTTCATAGAAGAGAGCACATCCACGTATTGATACTTCAGATGACGAGCAAGTCACTTGTGTACTACGAAAACGCGGCAGGCTTAAATCCATTTCGAACGAGAACGGAGAAGAACCTCGTCATGCTTCAGGCAATCTGCCACGGTCTCGCAGACAGCAAAAGTGGTCTGCTCGGTTCAAGGGCTTCTTTTCTTTATAGGAATAAGACAGAAGAGAATGTGGCATGATCTATTTCCCATATTGATGAATCTGTCCTAAATACATATATTCGGGAGAACTTTTATTCAGGGTTCATTAAAGCTTTTATTCAGGGTTCATTTAAATCAATACGAATTGTTTCTTACAATTCTACAAGGTTGCATAAAAAAAAACACGAAGGAAGGTTTTTGTCAAAATATTTTTTCAAACAATTCAGTTTATTCAATTTTTTTTCGATTAGTTTGCGAAATTAAATGAAATCTAGTTTGTAAATCTCGACAAAAATGCTTCAACAATACTAATTATTGTAAGGATATCAACACGCTGACCCGTGTTGCAAAAGAATTCTAGTATATAACATTACATGACTTCCGTTTATCTGTTCGTCCATCACGCCTACTAAAATAGCCACATATTGACCAATCAAAACCAAATTTTGGGGAGAAGTGAAAGCAGGTATGGAAGTACAAAGTACCGTTTGTTTTACTCGAGTACGTAGCTTAGTACAATAAATTTTCATTAATTTTGAGGAAAAAATATAAATGTTTTATTACATAATATACAAAATACTTAAAAACAATTTAATGAATAAAATAACAAATAAAGGGTGAGATAGCTAAATTGTCGTCTAAATTCTACTAAAATGAAAATAACACTGACATCTCATTTTTAACAGATATATTTACTATAATTACACAAAAATATCACGAAATACTAAAGAATAAATTTAAGATCCCATTGGTTTCAACCACGGCCTCCAGACGACTTAGAAATCCCCTGCAACTTTTCTGTATGGTCTCCTTGATTAAGTTGCTGAAAGCTGCCATAATCCTTGCTTTCAGCTCATATTTGGTGTTACAAGGAGTTTTGTTGGTCTCTCGCTTAACTACGACTTACACATAAAAAAGGTGTTGCAGTTTGGGGAGTTAAATGGTCAGATATAAGGTATGATGTGGTCGCAGAAATTGTCTGACAGACATGACTGGGTTCTCCTGCTTTTTTACCATGGTGCAGAATTCTGTTGCCAGACATCGGGTCTTCCAGGAACCACCCACTTTACTTAGGTCCGCAAAATCTCCTTAAGGCACTTGAACGTAGGCCTCCGCGTTAAGTCTGAGGCCCTGTGGGAAGATTAACAGAGGCATAACATCACCATCACTAGTGATCACTACAAACACCATCGTAATCACCATTAGACTCATCCAACTCTTTCAGAATCCTCTGCATTGTCTTCAAATTGGTACCCAAACATTCTGAAATGTTCGTATTGGGGCTTCCGGCGCAAAATCTGAGCAGTACAGCATGCAGTTTCCAAATTTATGACGGTGAGAATTGCATGATAGTGCTCTTTTGCTTACGGACGGTGCCCAACTGACCCTGCTATACTGTGCAGTGGACAAAAAAAACAAACAGCGCGCATAAGCGAAATAAAAAATATAAAATGGGGACAATTTACTCATCGCACTCTTATTTAATAAAAATGCGATATTGTTTTGTTTTTTTTTTGCATATCTTTTCTCGTTCAACGATCGGTTTGCGAAATTAAACGAAATGTAGAGTTTTTAAACCTCGACAAAAATGTTATCGATAACTTCAAAAATACTAAATACTGTGAGAATTTTAACACACGTTAGCCGTATAAAAAAAAAGGAAGAAAAAAACTTTGTTTATAAAATTGTTTTATTTTATTTATTACCAACAATCTCCGAGATATTTTGTCGTGAGAAACAGATTTCAGAATCTGTGTCGCATTTTTATGCACACTGGTCGGAAAGGTTTCATTTCAGCACTACTTACACGCCCTCCATGAAGATGAAGCTAACTGTTTTTATGCACACTGGTCGGAAAGGTTTCATTTCAGCACTACTTACACGCCCTCCATGAAGATGAAGCTAACTGTTTGGATATAAAAGCCTATTTTGATAAAATAAAATTTTAAAAAATTGCTAAGCAGATGGATTGGCCGCAGAAGAATATTGCACTGCACTCGCGTTCACTAGATTTTACACCAATGGACATTTTTATTGGTGCACCTTAAAGATAAGGTTTATCTTATAAAATTGGCAGCTTTTAGTGAAATAAAAGAAACCATTAAAAGAGAATACGCCCAAATGCTAAATTAAGAGATTGGCATTATATAAATTCCCATTGGTCTGCACTGTCAGTAGTGTTGAGGACAACATTTCAAACACATGTAATCACGCAAAATGATTCTACATTTTTTTATAAACATTTCACCTGAAGCAAAGCAGGATTGCCACTGGTGCGCAGGGGATTACAGACAGAGAAACAATATGATACAGGAGAAGAGATGGATGGGATTTAGAGAGATAGATGGCTTAAGGTGGGTGGATGGGATTAAGGGAGATAGATGGGATTTAAGGAAGTGGAAAGGATTGAGGGGGTCAATGGGATTTAGGAAGATAGATAGGATTTAATAAGTGGGGTGGTATTTAGGAAGATGGGTGAATTTACGAAGGTGGATGGCTTTTAGGGAGGTGGGTGGGATTTAGGGAGATGGATGGGATTTTTGAAGATGAATAGAACTTAAGGAGGGGCGAGATTTTTTTTTTTTAATCATATCACCCCGAGCAAGGCGGTAACGCCACTGATGTGCAGGGGCTACGTAAGAGTGAAAAGATTGGAAAAGAGAAAACCGGAAACCACATCATAAACAGGAAACAAGGGATGAGCCTCTTCACCCATTCAATAGACGTGGATGGAGTGTGAACCGGGCGATAGTTTAGTCTATCTACTCCAATTTAGGAAGATACATGCGATTTAGGAAGATGAATGGGATTTAGAAAGATGGATGAGATTTTGGAAGATGGATAGGATTTAAGGAGGTGGACGGGATTTAGTAAGATGGGTGGCGTTTAAGAAAATTAATGGGATTTAGGAAAATGGATGGCATTTATGGAGGTGGATGGGATTTAGGAAGATGGATGGGATTTTGGAAGATGGATAGGATTTAAGGAGATTGATGAGATTTAGGAAGATTGATGGGATTTAGGAAGATAGATAAGATTTAAGGAGGTGGATTGGATTAAAAAAGATGTATGGCATTTAGGAAGATGGATAGGAAGCTAACGGCATATCACGTTGAATACCCCGGTTCTCGTTCGATCATCGAAGTTAAGCAACATGAGCCTGAGTGACCGCTTGTAAGCGTTCAGTGACGAATGTGCTTTCTGGTGCAGTGGATGTCGGCTTGGAAAGAGAAATCAGTGAGCCGAGTTCGAATTCCAGTTGAGTACCCTGCATTCACTTAAGCACTAGTACCCTTGGGAAAGGTATTAATCTGTCACTTCCCTCCAGTTATGGGTTAAATAACGGGATGGGGCCTGGAGGCAACCCATCTAGTTTTGGTATCCCAATAAAACACCCTTGGTAGCCCTGGCGAAGCATCAAGTATTCAACTATTTGACAAGATTATGAATTTCGCTACAAATTGCGCCAGGGTTCCAAATGCACAGGGAATACTGGAGGGGTGTAGTGGGTTCTATCTCGACCAAGGCCGCAAGACGACGACGACGGATAGGATCTATTAAGATGGATGGCATTTAGCATGGTGGATGGGATTTAGGAAGATGGAAGGGATTTATAGAGGTGGATGGGATTTTGGAAGATAGATGAGATTTAGAGAGGTGGGTGGGATTTAGTGAGATAGAAGATTGCAATTGACACTGCATTTAAACTTTTGGAGATTGTAGTTAACAAAGAAGCAAGTATACACTAGGAAGTTCCAAAGATAGAGTGACTCAACCTTCCTAGCAGCCATTTGTAAAGGTTTCTGCTTATATCATTCTAAAAGGAAATATTTTACACAGTTTACATGAGCTAGAAAAAAAATCACAGGGCCAAATTCAACAATTTTCTCTCACGAGACATGCAATTTTCTCCAAAATCCTTTTTATTTGAAAGAATGAATTTGAAAGAATGAATTTTATATTTTCTGATTGAATCAAAATTTCAGTTAGACTTTCGCGTGTGTGCAGGATCAGTTAAAAACATAATCGGGTTTATGAAAAAATATAAAAATAATCCTAATTTACGGATTTAGCTCTTATGTAGGTACTTCCACTAAATCGCTAAAAAACAGTATAGTATGAATTAAAAAAAAGCCCCTAAACTTAATAAAAACGAATTTTTTATATCAAAATGTTTAAATTATTAAGAGAAAAGATCAAAATATTTTTAATTATTTTTTTAAAATTTTTAATGCCCTCTAACAATTTTAGTTAGCGGGTAACCAAATCGTTAAGAGATTTTACAATAAAAAACATAATATTGCATAACACATTTGCAAATTCATGCAAAAAACAAATAATTGTCGAATTTTAATTAAACTTTCAGGACATATTTATAAGTAAATGGAATTATTTTTTTAAAAATCTTGAAAAAATATTTTTATTACATTTACTACACCACCCTCCACGTTTTTAAATTTTGCCTATATTTCCAAAAATCTGATCCCATTAATGACATAAAAAATGCAATCTAACTATGACATTATTTAATTTGATAAGCTTTTAATTGCTTGAATAAATGATATAAATTAAGGACATTATAATCTGAAAATAATTTTTTTTCGGTTAATAATGAAATTTTAAAAGAATCGTTTTCATTTTTTGTATCATAATAATTTATAAAGATTCAAGATTATTTTTAAAATACTCCAAAGATTTGTTGGGGTTAGTTTAAAAACTTATTAAGCAAAGATTATATTTAATAATCAAAAATTAAAAAGTTTAATACAAATCGTCGTGCCTTTCTTTTTCTAAAATAATTTTTAATTCTTTTTTGTATATTTCATAAATAAGTAATACTTGTGTAAATCAGATTAATTTAACATTAAATTTGCTAATTTTCCAAAAGTAATGTGTCAAAGATGTATATTCTATTTGTGCAAAATTTTAAAACCGAGAATTAACTTTTGTTTACAAATGTGTCAACTTTTGTTTACAAATGTGTCAACTTTTGTTTACAAATGTGTCAACTTTTGTTTACAAATGTGTCAACTTTTGTTTACAAATGTGTCGTTTGAAAATGGCCGAAAAATTGAAAGATTAAAAAAGGTGTTGAAAAGTTTTAGATTCCAATCAATACAATTTCTGTTTGAAATATATCAAAGTATTTTGCTAACTAAAAATTTTTTAAAAATTCAGTTTAAAATTTAAATATCAAAAATGAGTGGAGGTACCTACTTTTATATCAGTCTGTATAAGATATTTCCTTTAAGTTAGACATACATCTTTATAAAGAATGATACGGATTCAGAACTAACGAGGACCAGAGTTGTCTACTTATGCACACACACACACACACACACACACACACACACACACACACACACACACACACACACGATTTTGGTATTATTGAATTAATAATAATCTACCTCTGTGATCGAAATAGAAGGTTCAGTTCGAAATTCTAATTACCTGAAGAAGGTCTGAAACGTCGTGCATATGGCAATAAAGATGAAGACAACAGTCCAAACAAAATAAATAATGTAAATAATTATAATTCCTCATCTGAGAAATATAAACGAATTTTTAATTAATAATATTAATCTGTTATATTTAGGTTCCGTCAACTTTGGCATTGAGCTTTCTGTTTATTTTATATTTTAACCTTTAAGCTTATTTTAAAATTACTTTTTCTTCTTTTTCTTTATATATATATATATATATATATATATGGGGGGAGAGAGAGAGAGAGAGAGAGAGAGAGGTTCTGGTTTGTATAAAGATCGAGAATACGTGAATCTGGTAACGACAACGACTCGAGTGGTCTTTTAAGTGTTGCTGTTGTGAATCGCATTTTTTCCTTCTTCTTTTTTTTTTGTTCTGTCTAGATCTGGACTTTGATCTTCTTCTTCTTCTATGTGCCCTGTTCCTTCAGGACGTAGGCGATCATGGCTCTCCACGTCTCCCTATCCCTTGTGGCCCTTAGTATGTTTGTTCCTGTTACTTCTGGTAACCCCCGTTCCGTCATCCACGTCATTCCGTCATCAGGCCCTGCAAATACTTTATTGAGTAGGTAGGTGTTTGCCTTTTGGTTTTTCTTTTTTCCTTGTTCGGAATTTTTTCTTGTTTAATGTGTTAGTTCTTCTGCCAAGTTTGTCACACCACTATACCTGTATAATCAGGGAGGCATTGTTTCATAGACATTGTAGACCAATCAGAATAAAGAAAATTCTAATTTGAATATATGTGAGCAGACTCAAAAAAACAATTTGGGGGGGCATTATTATTATTTGATTAAATTGAGATCAGCATTATTAATTGACTATTAGATTCACTTTATTTTTATTTTCATTGCGAATTTTAAATCCTAAGATTAACAAATTATTAGATTTAGAAAGTTATTCATATATTAAACGAGGAAAAGACATGAACGCACACATATAAACTTGCAAACATCCACGCATGGACAAACAGACGAGTATACACACATACACAGAAAAACAGACACATATACAGATTAATATAAGCACGCATATATACATACACATATTTTGTTTTTATCGACTTGTCAATTTGTTAAATTTTAAAGCTAGGTTTGTAAACCGACTGTAACGGCTACAATATTAGATAAATGTAAGAGCGAATTCGTAAGATGAGAATAGCCTTGAATGAATGTGGTCAGGGCAGACATAATCATATTTCAGTGCATGAATACATAAACATAATTAGATATATACTCACGCAAATACACAAGCTAAAAACAAAAAACGTACAGACTAAAAACTCCACGAATAATCATATACAAAAAAAATATAACTACATACATGAAAATACTTATACAAAACTTCTGGCCTTTCTTGTCTATGCACGTTTATATATGCACGTATGCATATATATATATATATATATAACGGCTCGTCAGGGAAATTGGCTAATTCTTTCTTACAAGTGCTTGACTATTTGTTCATGTACTTCGTTTGTTTCTTTTTTTGCTTCCCCTTATTTTCCCTCCGAGTTCATCCTCGGTGGGTTGTTCAAGACGATTTAAATTATAGCTTGATTGATACTAGTTTTGGTAGAGTTAGTTCTCTTACTATTGATATTGTTGTTGCTATAGTTAAAATTATATATATATATATATATATATATATATATATATATATATATATATATATAGACACGTATATACGAACATCTAAACATATATACATACAAATATAAATAAATACACATATATATAAAAGCATACATACATATATATAAGATATATACACACATACAAATATATGCGTACCAACACATACACACCAGCAAGTAAAAGAAAATACCAATATGTCTACTAGTACAAAAAAAAACAGATGTACACCTATATACATACATACACTAATACTTAGACATTCATTTGCATTTATTTGATGGGTACATTCAGCCGACCCAGACGCTCCAACGAATTCCCCCTAGGTATTCAATCCGGCACATATCACCATACTAACACCCGCCAAGCTCCCAACTCAACACCGACCGTCAACCTATACAGCCATGAGACACCCAATCCGACACCGATTATCGCGCCAGCCGTTCTCCTCAGTGTTCTTGACAAGCTCCAAAGGAGAGTCTGTAATGTGATAGGTACTGATCTGGCGATTCGTCTGCAGCCACTTTCCCATCGTCGAAATGTGGCCTCCCTCTGTCTCTTCTATAAATACTTTCATGGCTTCTGCTCGGATGAGCTTAAGTCATTGATGCCTCCTCAACAGGTGTTTACCCGTTCAACCAGACTGGCAACTGGGTCCCACCCATTCACAGTCAGGTTAGCCAAACGCAGACGACAATTCTACTCCTGCAGCTTCCTCTCTCGCACTTCCCGCCTGTGGAACTCACTCCCGTATTCTTGCTTTCCTGACGGCTACGACCTCCAGAAATTTAAAAGCAAAGTTAATACTCACCTACTAACCACTGGACTCTAGCTCTCTCCCCTCCCCTGTATAACCTTCCCTTTCTCTCCGCCCATGTACCTGTCATTGCACCTGCTTTCTCAGCTTTCTATTGTTCCTTTCTAACTAGCTTGTACTCCTCACTCTTTTGTAATTAATCTCTTTACATTTATGTAACCCCCTGCACATCAGTGGCGTTTCTGCCTTGCTCGGGGTGAAATGATTAAAAAAAAAAAAATACTTGACAGACCCCAAACCAGCACATACCATCCGGCTAATACCCAACACGCTTCCCCATAGCACCGACCGTTAAACCAACACATAATAACAATGATTCTCAAGGCCCAAGTCCCACACTGTTTCTGAACTTTTTACTAGTCCCTGGCACCGCGACAACCGATGGCTTGTCGCGAGGCCGGGGGCAGAACACGCAACAACCATACAACCCGCCGTTCAATGTTTGCCATGTGTTATCATACTGATATTTGCCGGGCGTTCGGTCCTGCATTGATCGGCTGGTTGTATACCAAATACAGGTGAGGGGTCCTAGAATCAAACAGGTCTAAAAATTTAAATACCTGGGAAGTGTTCTAACAGGAGATGGAAAGTGCGACACAGAGATCCGAAGGCGAATTAGCATGGCGAAGGATGCGTTCCAGAAGCTGAGTAAAGTATAAAGACACAGGAAACTTTCACTAGAAACAAAGAAGAGAGTAGTAGATTGCTATGTTATGTCAGTTCTTCAATATGTTAGTGAACGTTAAACAATATCATCAAAGATGAAGGAAAAACTGGAAGCAGCTGAAATGTGGTTCTACAGAAGGATGCTGCAGATATCATGGACCGAGCATGTGAGCAATGATGAGGTGTTGGAAAGAATGGAAACAAAAAGAAAATTGATGTTGATCATCAGGAAGAGACAACTGAAGTTCCTGGGACATGCAATGAGGAAGGAGGGCTTGGAGAACCTGATACTAACAGGCCAGATAGAGGGGAAAAGGGGCAAAGGAAAACAGTGGATAACATAATTGAAGGGCCAGAGCAGGTGGATGACAGAACGGGGGTTGTGTGGTATTACAGGAGAAAGTGTACTCAGAGCCACCAGGAAAGACAAGGCATATAGAAGAAGAATGAATTTTCACCCTCACCCTTTTCTCATTTACTCACTCACTCTGTACACACACACATACACATACATACATGTGTGTGTGTGTGTGCGTGTGTGTATGTGTTTGTGTATGTATATCTTTCTTAAACCCAAAGCACTGCAGGTAATATAAAATTAAACATTTAATGAAATCAATTTTATGCCTAAGAAAGAGTAAAAACAGGTATTTTGCTTATCGAAATTAAATTTATGCTTCTCGAAAGATTTCTCATTTTTTAAAATCACTTTAAACCTTACGTATGGCGTTATACACATATATATATTGTTTCATGGTAAACGAAATCGGATGGTCTGACAAATGTATTTAGCATGAAACTGACTGTCAACTGTCAACTGAGTGTTGGCTTCAATGTCCTCTTTTATATTTACATATGCTCTAGCCCTGATATTGAGCACTTTAACCCATAAATATGGCATGCCTTAAAACTATAGTTTTCTCATATATATATATATAGAGAGAGAGAGAGAGATAGAGAGAGAGAGAGATGTATGTATAGTTGAAAGCTGATTCCACCTCTGGTTTGAACCTAAAAGTTTTACCATTTAAAAACGTGCTTAAATGCTTAAAAATGATAAGTGGTTGAAAGATCAGAAGAATATGGAGGATGTGCTAAACTCTCATATCCCATGTCTGTGAGTTTTTGAAACGCCATTCTTGCAACATGTGGCCGCGCATTACATTGGGGAGGAATTGGACCACGTCGGTTCAACAATACAGGTCTCATTTTTTTTGAAGGCGTGCATGAATTTCAGTAAGTAAAGTTCTGCATTAAGACTCTGCTTGGCTTCCAGAAAGCTGTAGTCGATAACACGAATTGCAGATCCCCAGACAGTCACCATAATCTTTTTGCTGATGCAACTTTGGCTTTGAGAAATGTTTGGGAGACTCATCACGATCAAGTCATTGACCAGATTGTTTACGGTTATCATAAAGAGTCCACTTTTCATCGCAAGTGACTATTCGGTCAAGAAAGTGATCATTGGTGTTGCGCAGAAAGAGCATCGAGCACAATTCAAAACGCCTAAATTTTTTATTCATTGAAATCGTGAGGAAGCCATTTATCGAGCTTTTTCACCTTGTCAATACGCTGCAAATAGCATAAGACTGTTGGATGCTGACACCAAACGTCTGAAGCATTTCTCTGACACTTTGTCATAGGTTTGGCTCAACAACTTCTTTCAAATGTTCGTTGTCAAGACTGCATGTCTGTCCTCCACTTTCTTTATCTGCAAGGCTTTCATCACGAGTAAACACCTTCGTACTGTTTGATTACTTGTGAATCCATCTCTCCATGCTCTGTTAATATTGGTAGAAGTTTGTGAAGCACTGTACCCAAGTTTGAATTCATGAAAGAAAAGAAAATGAAGATGGTGTTTTGTCATGTCCATAATTAAGGGCTTCTATGCTTCAAGAATATTTCTGTTTGAAAATAAGTTAAAATTATTAAAAAGCATACATTGTTATGTATACAAAAATTCACCTAATATATACCATGAATACTATATTAAAATGGTATTTACATTATTCGGACTATTATTCTCATCTTTGTTGCCAATTGTACGTTTCGGCCGTTGTACGCTCCAGCATTCTTCAGGTGCTAGTAATTTTGAACTGAACCCTTTATTACAATCACTGGGGTATATCATTCTCATCACTTGCGTAGTATTGCCTCTTTTGGAAGTCATGAGTTATCGCCCTCTACCCCTGCAAGTTATTTGTTTACCACTGCTGTAGCCTGGTATTGAACTAACAACACTTTGGGTCGAGTCACAGGAACTAAACAACGTGTATCTCCTCTGGGCCATGGGTCATTGAGGATTCCTAGCACCTTAAGAAGGCTGGAGCGTACAACGGCCGAAACGTCGTACAATTGGCAACAAAGATGAGGACAATAGTCCGAATATTGTAAATACTGTAAATACTACATCATCTCAGAAATAAAGACAAATACTATGTTAAAATGTCTTTTCAAAATACAGCACTTCGAGCGACCATTATTTTTTTCAAAACCTAATAATATAAAAAAGCTAAGTGACAGATTTTATCCTTGTATTATATATATATATATATATATATATATATTGTAATGGTTGTTACAATGGTTTATAAGTGGTACTCTTAGGTGATACTCTGAATTTATAAACCATTGTAACAACCATTACAATATATCGCTGTACGTTGTATCGAGCACGCTTTATAAAAGTAAATGCATGAACAGTAGGCAAAAAAACCTACGTGTTCTTCAACTTTGTTACAATATATATATATATATATATATATATATATATATATGTGTACTACCGGCCATAATTATTAGGCCACCTAAGTTTTTTAAAAGAAATTATGTATTTCATACTATTTTTAATATTGGTTGCTAAGTGGATAATTCTAAATGAAAATAAGATTGTTCTTTTATTAATACTGCAGAATAATGTGTGCATCAAATGAACTGTCTGGTGTCCAGTTTTTGTGCTCTCTTCCCCATGCTAG